>VDFB02109042.1:40829289-41014503 GCA_007258455.2 Sequoia sempervirens
ATTCTTTTAAATTCTGTAGACTTCATTCTTCACACATGCAACTAAAAAATTCCTTAAATTCATTACCACATTAAATGTGCTTCTACCATGATGTGACATAAGTATCAATGAGGAGGTTTATTAATTTTTCTGATAATTGCTCCCCCTTAGACATTGCTAGACTAAAAAATTGATGGGCGTATCTGCACCAGAAGTCGAAACAGATAAGACTAATGATTGTGATTCAAATTGCTTGAATTCTCCTTCCTTTCTCCAAATACTTTTCATCTCTTTTCTCACTTCTTCCTGATCAATTATTTTTTCATGCTTCTTTGTCAGATAGTTATCTTTTCTCCTTCTGTAGTTATTAGCAGGATGTTCTGGATTTTTGTACTTACAACAAATGTCATTCTTCCTTCCATTCTTTCTTTTATTCAATCTATTTTCATACTGATTAGCTTTATGTCCAATCTTCTTGCACTTAAAACATTTGCTGGAGAATGATAGAGTATCATTCATTCTACTTTTGCAGTCTTTTGCCTTATGGCCAAATTTCTTGCAAGAATGACAAACAACGTTGAAAGAAAAATACCTTAGAGCATTAGGTTGTCTAATGGGAGTTCTTCCAGAATCACTTCTTAAGTTCTTGATTTGTCCATCTTTGTCAGAAGATTGCTTCACTTTTGAACTATGACCTTCTTCAAACCCTAAACCACTTTTATCCATTGCTAGTCTTTGAGAAATAATCAACTCATCAAGCATTGCAAAGCTTACCTTAAATTTATCCTCAAAACTTCTTTCCTTTTCCATATCTAATCTCAAGATTTCTTCTTCTTGCTCAAGCTTAATAAATTCATCCAATTTCTCTTGAATTTCAACTTGCTGACAACCTTCAACTCTTTTCGCTTCTTCCAGTTGTTGTAATAGTTTGGTGATCTCATCATTTCCCTTCTTAATTGATCATAGGCATATTCATACCTTCTCTTTAAATATTTGATACACTCATTCGCTTCCTTCAACTTATTGTTCATATCTTCCAATTTCTTTCGAGAGATATCCCAGCAGTCCTTGGGAGGAAAAATTCTTATATTTAAATTCGGGACCTTCCCTCAGTACATTGCGGAAACCATTTTAGAGGAACAGCTTTGATACCAATTATTGAACATCCAAAATACTAGTGTATTCCATAAAACCATTCAAATAAAATCCATCTACACAATTATCACAATTCTGATTGAATCAACAAGAGAGAACATAGAAACAAATTAATGCAACAACACACATGAACACCAGGATTTTTACGTGGAAAACCCAAAGAAGGGAAAAACCACAGTGAGGGTTAACTCACAATATATTATATCTGGATACAAGATATTATAGGACTCACTACCAGTACTCACTGTCTTTGAAAGGCTCATAGCTTGAATACAAAAGATGGATAATTTCCAAGATACAAAGATTGTGGCTCATTGCCAAGAGTATGAATTGATAGAATACACCTTTAATGTGCAGGGATTAGTTCCAATGAAGCTCTAAATAAGAAGAACTTCCTCTCACAACAGTCGCTCAACAATTTTGTTTTGATCCTCAATTGATAAATCATTTAGGCTCACATCTTTACTTATCCCTTGATCCTCTTCACACTTCACCATACTTCTCTTCCTTTTTTTTCCATTTTCACACCTTACACTTCTTCACCATACACCACACACCCTCTCTCTCTCACTTTCTCTCTTCAAAAAATCTTATATATATACAAGTATATCTCATTCATCAATTAGGTTGGCCTAATATGATGAAAGAAAAATAATCAAAAAACTCTTGTTAGCACCATATATGATTTAAAACATTTTTGTCCATGTACTGCATTATATCAATTTAACTAACATCCATAAAGTATAACTAGTCTCCTTAGTATATTACATATGTTAGGCTGGCCAAGACTAGAACTTAATTCATAGAAAACTACAAACCAACATACAATCCTCAAAGAAAACATCTTCCAGATCTGATATTACATTAATTTCTCATCATACTACCATCATAGAGACTACCAATAGAACCGCAACATTAGAATGTTCTCCTTAAGAAAATGCGAAGTCTGCCACACTAATATGCTAGGCAGAGAACAACAGTAAAATACAAGGTTAAAATCTGTCAGTGATAACTCTCTGCTCACAACCCAAAACTTCTCAAGATCTAGGATATAGCTATCTAAATGAGACATGATAACATGGTTAAGAGATTAGAGTCATATCTTTTCTTATGGTGAATTTCGAACTCAAAAACCAACGCACTGGTTTATCACAAAAGAACACTACAGGTAAACTACATAAACTTCCCGTATAGTTGTCACCATGTTGACATCAATGAAAACACAAGAACAACCAACACAAATCATCTATACTTCATGCTCATGTTGCAAGGCTCCATAATTCAAATAGTTCTTGTGACCTCAAGTCCAGTAGGGGAGGGTTTAGGGGGATAACTCCAAGGGTCAAGATTTTTCCTGATTGGTTTGACCTTCTCTCTTTAGTAGGATTTGGTTTGAGGCTAAATGGGTATCAAATGGATATGAATGAGTTGAAGAAATCTAATACTGTGTATTTAATAAATAATATGCTTTTATATAGTAAGCAAAGATTGACTACTTTATAATTGGTAATTGTATAAATGTATATGATGGGTAAAGTCCATCTCGTGTTAGTTCCATGTAACCTTTATGTGTTATGAAAATTGACTCCATATCTAGATGTCTCTATGTATAGGCCCGTGTATCTATTTTTTGTGATTTGTGATTCATATTATGTACATGACCCACCTAATAGCGAACCTCCAAGATATTTGAGCAGTGATATGTAGTCATTGGGTCGTGTCAATGATCGATGTATGGGCTACTGCTAGCTAAGGACTAGCCGAAATTCACCTGGTTCAAAGAGGTGAATATTGCTATGGGCTACCTTGGTTATGCTTAAGATATGGTAATGGTTGCACAGGTAGGGACTCATCCATGTGGGTAATGGTAATATGGGGCTAACCATTGTATCGAGGGGGTTTACTGGCTGTCACTAAGGGCACGAAAGTGATCGATGCCAATGTTACCCAAGATTGTGAAGAAGATATCTGACAATATCACTAAGGTCACAAGGTGGTATATGTCGGGAGCTACTTCTTCTTGGGTGGATATAATTGCCACCTTTGTCCTATAGGTGATGGAAGTTAGAATCCACTAGGTTTGATAGGTTCACCACTTGGGGAAACTATTGGGATGGTGGACGAACCCACGGTGTAGTATGGGATGCACTGAATCCCCTTCCCAATCGTTAGATTATATACCTAGCCTTTTGGGGCTGAGGATGGACCTGGGGTGTAGTATGGGATGCATCAAATCCTTTTCCCATTTGTCCAATGGTGCAAAGGACTGAAGGAAAGGATAGGAACCATAGTGTAGTGTGCAATTTATTGATATTCTTTCTATTTGGGATGCATCATGGGCATGTGTTATTTAGCCTTTTGGATGTGTTAGCTAGTCACACTGTGTGTGTGATTCATGTTGGAGCTTGTCACTATGCATTTGCAATGTATGTTAGAGATCGTTACTATGTATTTGTGATGTATGTTGGAGCTTGTCACTGTGTATGTGAAGTATGATGGAGCTTGTCACTATGTATTTGTGATATATGATGGAGCTAGTCACTAATGTAAATATGATATGTGTATAAGACAACCATTGTGTACTTGTGATGTGCAAATGTGGTAGTTATGGTTGGACTTGTGATGTAAATATGAGCTAATCACCACTATAGTTGTGATCTATGTATAATCTAGTCATTGTTGCACTTGTGATCTATGTATGATCCAATCACTGTTGTACTTGTATTGTGTATGAGCTAATAAACTTGTGTATATGGGGGTATTCTCATGAAATCCATTGTGTATAATCTTTGAGATTATGGTATGAATGATCTCTTGTGAATATTGTAAATTTTTGTACACTAATGTTTGGTAATGATTGATATGGACCCAATATTTGATGGAAAGATTATTATCATTATATTATAATTGACTATGTTGATATCTTACATGTACTAAATTAATAGTTATGGGTTAAGGTGAGATAATAGATCTCATACAAGAGGAGAGATTGAACTCCCTTTGTCATTGTGGGGTGAACTACGAAGCCTTTGATTTCACATGAGGGGATATGTAGGTAGGGTCATCACAAATCGTTGAGGCTTAGGCTATAGGTCTAGGAAAGACCTTAACCTTGGGACCTTACCACTCTTTTGCACAATCATATAATTGGCAATGTTGAGTTGATGCCACCATGCAAAATGAAGAATTATTGAAGTTAACACTATTAAGCTTTAGGGAAAGTGCTCAATCGTTTAAGTTGGTAGATGTTGTGGAATTTTTTTTTTGGTACATATATATATTTATATATAAAATTATATAGTTGTATGCAAACGTACCATACCGAAGGGAAAAAATTTCCGTACTGACATACCCGTATTTTTTACTTGATCCTACACCAGAACCGACAACTTAGCAAAAAAATAGTAAGATGAACATTGTTCAGTACAATACAACATGAATGAATAGTGAATAGTACAGATGAACAAAAAATAGTAAGATGAACATTGATCAGTATAACTCAACATAAATGAACAGTGATCAGCTATATATTTTCAATTTTTTTACCTATTTTAAAATCTATTTTGTTGATTTTCCTTGGTTAAAGGTCAACTACAAATTTCTACTAAAATATGCTGTTAAGGGCTGAATGTTTGGTATCAAAGGTCGATTGGAGGAAAATAAGCCTTTATCAAGGGGCGATTTTCAACAAACAGTTTCTGGGTACTATTTTTTTTGAAATTCTTTGCAATTGTTTGTTGTAAACGTTCAAATTTTGTACTATTTGTTGGAAAAGGTTATGTATTAGTTTGCAATTCATTATAAAGGTCTAGAAGTTTTTTCGTAAATCCTAGATTAAAGAGTTATGACCAATACACATAATATTGTTTTTCTTTAAGCCAAAAAATTCAAGACCAAAACTTTAATGCCTAGAGTCATAAAATACTCACCATTGTTGAGTATAGGAACTGTATAGAATATTTTTAAAAACAAAAAATAGAGTGGCTTCAAATTTTATTCATTATGATTTAACCATCATAAAAAAGTTTTGTTGTTAAAATTTTCTATGCTTAATTATTTGATCTTAGAATTTCAAAATTCCACTTCCATAGTGATCATTGGGAGCATCTAAAAATTATATAAAAACTTGTTAAAAAGTTAGAAGTCATGTATTTGAAAAATCTACTATTTTCCACAAGGTTGGATGAGGGCTTGTCATTGTCAAAGCATCTACTTAGGATGAAATACCTAAGGGATCAACTCTCTAATATTAATAAGATAATAGCTAAAAATGATATGGTTGCTTGGGTCATCGATAGTTTTCCACTATCTTTTGAAATCTTTGTGGAGTCTTTGAAATTGTTGGTAGAGTTAGATTCTCATATTTGAAATTTTTTTCATATTTTTTGCAAAAAGAACAAAGAAAAATGCAAATAGTCAAGTCTAGTTTTGGATAATTTGAGCGTGCATGTGCTACACAATATAAGGGAAAATTGAAGAACATTGACTTTTAATTCACCATTCAAACACAAAATGAAATGTTATAATTGTGATTTAAGTCTGGTCATATCAGAAAAAGAACACCATAAATGACAATATGATCTATCCCATAAGAAATTTCCAACTCAAGCTAATGGTATTTGAGGCAGAGCAATATTGTGAGGTGAAAGAGTATGCTTTTATGCCATATTCCCAAGATAACAATAGCGAAATCAATTGAACTGGTTCTTTGATTTTGATGTATCTTGACATTTCACCTTCTACAAAGATTGGTATGTCAATTTTTTTATGGATTCTAGTTCTATAGATTCTATTTCCTTGGGTGATGGTAAAAAAAAATGTAGTAAAAAAGAATAGAGAATGTTCTAATTGTTCTCAATGATTCAATAAAATTCATAGTAAGGGATGTTAGGTTTGTTCTAGTTATGAAAAATAAAATCTATTATCTATCACTAAGTTAATAGGAAATCCTAACAGTGCTACAATTTTTTGTGGAAAGAAGTTTATTATAATTATGCCAAGCAAGTTCTAATGATTACTATAGAAGCGGACAATGCAATTTGTATATGCTTGTTGATCCTATCATAATTAATTTGAATTTCTTAGCTATATAAGGAAATAACATTTTGTGGCATGAGAGATATACACATTACACTTTAGTATTTAGTCAAACCAAATAGAACAATATGGTTCATAGTTTGTCATCTATTTAGGAGAAGGTTCTATTTGGTTCATAGATTGTCATCTACTTAGGAGAAGTAGGATATACATGTAGGATGTTTGGTTAGTATGCAAAAACATGAGTTGTTTCCTACTAAAGGGGCATGACATGAAAATGGAGTTTTAGTTCTCATTCATGTAGATTTGTGTAAGCCATCTTCGAAGTCATCACTAATCTTTGATGCAAGGTACCTTTTATTGTTGGTAGATGTTTTCTCAAGGAAAATGTGGGTATATTTTTTGAAGAAAACATTTAATTGCTTTGAATTTTTTTTTAAGTTCAAATTATTGATTGAAAATTGAAAACATAGGCAAATTAAGACCTTGAATTTCTATTGTTGGTTGATGTTTCCTCAAGGAAAATGCAAGTATTTTTTTTGTAAGAAAAAGTTTATTGCTTTAAATTTTTTGTAAGTTCAAATTTCAAAGCATGATTGAAATATTGGAAAGGTGGGTACATTAAGACCCTAAGATTTGATAATGGGGTGGTAGTTTACTTTTAAGCAGTTTTATGAACATTATAAGAAGGCATTCAACAACAATTAACAACCCCATCCACTCCTTAGGGAAATGGGGTGGTTGGAAGGAGAAACAAAACTATCATGGAGATGGCTTGGGAGTGATGCATAATAGAGGAATGCCATATAGATAGTAGGGAGAACTAGTGAACATGAAAAAATATTTTGAACAAAAAGTCATTACAAAGACTTGTTGGATGTCACATCTAAAAAACACTAGTACAGGCTCAATTTGAGGGTAACACATTTTTCAAGGTTTTGGTTTAGTTGCATATGTTTTGGTTCTTGATAGCATATGCAATAAATTGTATTTAAAGAGCTCAAGATTTATTTTTGTTGAGTTTATTGAATAATTTAAGGTATATAGTCTCATTGATATTTATAGTAAGAAATAGTTAGTCAAGATGTTGATGTAAATGAAACAAAATATTTCTTTTATTGTTACTCTAGCCAATAGATTTTGAGTGATTAGTTTGGAACTAGTGTCACTTTTTTTTAAAAGATGAAGGTCCTAGCTCTTGTACTCCATTACAATCACTAGTGCATTGCATCTAACTGATATTTCTTCTGCACCCTAGTATTTCAAAGACATAGATCTGAGTTGATTTCAAATCTAGATGTGGTTTTTGTTGAGGATTTTAATCCCTATTGTATTTGATCATTAGAATAGGATAAATACAACTTTATTTAATGTATTAAGATAAAAGGAAACAACACTTGAAAAATCTAAAATATATAGAAGTAAATGGAATAATATGATCCACAAGATTACACAAGACTCAAAGAGTTATGTAGAAAAACATTTTGGGTGAAAACCCACCACCAAACAAGAATTTCATAGTCATGTTATTCAAAATTGAAATGTATTCAATACAACAAGGTATTTTCAGAGTCCCAATCTATAACATAAATTTTCTACAATATCTCTAGTGTTCTCATACTAACAACACACAAGTGTCTTCAATGTGTGAAGTTGTCTAGCCTTAGCATATTCACATGAATTGATACAAATACACATTCTCATACAACTCTTGGAATACCAAGAGTTAGGAAACTATAATCTGACCATACATAATGTCTACATACCACAAATAACACCAAGTGTGATGTCTCCATGTGGATAGTCACTTTGTATACTGTATCATTGTTGCACACTATGAATCAATAGTTACAACCTATACATTGTTAGTATGCATACATGTTTTTAATATGGCCACCACTGCCAAATCCTTGCTTGTGGTAACTGATACAAACATAACTTGAATTTTAATTGATTGCGTTACCTTGTACCATATTTGAGAACATTATCTTGCTCTCAAATTGTGCCACATGAAATTCAACTTTGTTGTAAGTGCTCTTGTATCATCATTCATCCTCTAACAAATATGAATGACATATGTGGTTATGAGTTCATCCAAATGACTCGTGATAGTAGTCATAGCACCACCACATGTAGAAAAACCATGTATAGTACAATTCACTTACTACCACAACATCACCACATGTTAGTCAACATAAATGCGATACTATAGAATTAAAACTTATTGCATTTCATTGAAAATTATTTTGTAGAAAACATCTTTCTAAAACAATTCTCTGTAGGTGAATATCACCCAAATCTCAATATTCTCCCACTTGATATTTATCACATGAGAGAGTGTGGTATTTTGACCCAAGAAGTTAACCTCATGCTCAAGAATGGGATAAGCCCATCTCATCCCTACACAACATGAAATTTGTAATTGCAATCAGAAAATTGGACTCTTAAAACATGGAAAATTTCATGTGTAGTCGACCCACTTCTAAGTCCTCTTGCATCATTTATCCTTCAAAATGACATTTATAGGCCCCTAAGACCCATTATTTTTGATCTAGAGGCCCGTTTCACTTGAGAAATCACTTAAAACCCAAAACAACACTTAACTCTTTCATATCTTGAAAACCCACCTTCAAATTAGTAGTGGGACCCATTCACCAAGGGTGGGTAAATGAGTCCCTTTTGAGGGAAAATTCAATTTTGAGTGGGAATTTAATTAACTCAACTTAAATTTCCAGTGAATGTCGGCCTCTTAGGTCTAAATAACGGGAAAATTGGGTGTTGTGGCATATAAATACTCATTTTTATTCATTTATCACATCTTTTAGTCATTTCACAAAAGCAATTTCTAAATTCAAGTCTTCTACAACAAGTTTTATGAGTAAAGTTGAAGTTTTAGGGCAACAAACTAGGGTTTTTGCAGGTCTTGAAGCTCACTTCTTGGATCAAAGTTCAACATTGCAAAGAGTTATTGATGGATGCCTATGGTGAATCATGGAGAAATCTAGGTTGAGGAGATGCAACTAGCCATCAAATCACACCTAAAGACTTGTTTTTCAAAGTGATTCCATCTTCCATTGCTTCTCTATCTTTAGATTAAGGTTTATATTTCATTCATACTCCATTTGTATGCCATTTTATCTCCATTTTTTATGTGTTGTGAGATTTCTAGGGTTTGAGATCTTGCATCATTCAAATTGTATTTGCATGTCTTATTCTTGCATAATAGAATAGGGTTTTTGACATACTTCAAATTTTCCTAGTCTTTAATACATCTAAGGCTAGGGTTTTATGCAAATTTTATTCATTTAAGGTTTGATTACCCAACTTGGGTTTTACTAAGGAAAACCCCCATTAGACAAATAATTTTAAGCTATTTTGTAGAATTTTTGAGATCTCAACTTGGGTTTCCGCCAAAAATTATTATAGGTGTCAAGGTGCAGAACAAAGATTTGAAGTTGTAGAAATTTGAAAGTGGAATGATTTTCCATGCATGGCTTAATGAGTCCCAATGTACTTTTAAGTTAGATGCAGATCCTGGTTCCTAGTTGACAGAAAACAACTTCTGTAGAAAAACCTAGAACTACTGATTCACCCAAGGTGGTGAATGAGTCCCAGCCAGCTCAAAATCAGATTTCATCAGTTTTCCAGATTGTTCTCCAGTATTCTTTAGTCTCCTAGGTGCACTTATTCTAAAAAAAAACCTTTGTTTGGTTTTATTTGCATTCTTGTTCATTCTTTCAAGCTTTTTGCAAACAACACTGTGTTTTCAAACATTGCATCAATCTTAGTTTTGCATTTATAGTTGTTCAATTTCATAGCTTAGTTACATTCATATCATTCCATTTAGTCCTAATTACATCACAAATTTCCTAATTTGAATGAACTAGTTAGATTCTTTGGCCCCATCTTTCTCCTTTTAGGTGAAAAAACCCTAGAAGAGCTAAGAAGATTAGAGAGCCAAAAATTCACGTTCAAGAATACTTATTGTCAAAGAATCTATATTCTTTACCTGAGTATCAATTTCTCTATCTTTAATTTTTCACTCTCAAACATCTCTCTCACAAAATTATACTATGCGTCAACATTCTTGGTTCTGACATGGTAAACATGATTCTTGGCTAAAGAAATTACACTTTGTGAATTATAGTTCATCACTATTTGACTCTTAAAGCCAATATTACTACTCACTTTTCAACCACGTTGTTTCAGTAAAAGCATGTGTTGTAGCCATATATTTTCTTCATTAGTTGGAAAGACAACCATCTACTACCTCTTTCCCATTCAACTTAGTGATCCACCAAAAAAAATAAACACAACCACTTGTAGAACTTCAATTTCCAAGATATTTGTCCAATCCAAGTCTAAAAATCCCCATACACTCAAAAATCTACCACATCATTAGTACCAAGATAAGTTAAACAATGATCCAAAGTTCCCTTAAAGTACCTAATTTTTTACGTGTATTTAATGTTCTTTACATGGTGTCACCATGAAATTACTTAGAACTCTCATTGCTTGGGAAATATTTTTTCTTTTGTAGACTATCACATACATGAGACCATAGTTTTCCAACTTTATGATTCTCACAAGTATTTTTTTTCTACAATTTTTTGCCACATTAACTCGTCAAGTCTCTATCTTGAATTTTTCAGCAAGTACTCACTAAAACTTCATGAAGTTCAATGGCTTGACTCACTATTCCAAAAATGCATAGAAAACAATAAAAAGATGTTATAAAGATGCATTTTTTTTTGGTCTTAAAAAGACATATTAGGCTATGTTGAACACTCCTAAAATGTTATTTTTTTTGCTTTATAAGAATTTTCTTTTTCATCTCAAAAAAATATGAAAAATGTGGGCATCATGAAGGTCTATGTGGTTTTGAATGTATTCATTTAGGCTTGGTGTTGGGGAATGTGCTAAAGGTGAAACATTAAAATCCCCCACCAAATTCATTTGATACATTTTGGAGTTGTATTTTGCACAAAATTAATGTTTTTCTCAAAAACTTTAGTGTTTATTAAGTTGCTGAATTTCGTCAAGTTTTTATGGAGTTTTGATAGAAGTTGGATTTTTTTGGCTCGTTGAGTACTCTTCGAGTTTGATTTTGTGAACTATGATGAATTACCATCACACTTGTATAAGGAAACCTCCTCATGTCCTCCAAATCCTCTAAAAATTTAGGACATTGTTCCATACTTAGCTTTGTACTAGCTAGTAGGGGTGAACTTATCAATTTATTGTCCTACTCTCCAAACCTCCATAAATAGTTTCAAGATACTTCCTCTAGTTTACCCATAATTTATTTTTGGTCTCATCCTTGCATATCTCCATATCAAGTATGTATCTTGTAGCTCCTACATCTTTCATATCAAACTTACTAGACAACTAAATTTTTAGCTCTTGAAATTAGTGCTTTATTGTCTCTAATGGTAAGCATATCATCAACATATAAAACAATAGTCAAAATGCAATCATTTAAATTTTTATAATACACACAATGACCAACATTAGTTCTTCCAAAACCCAATTCTATCACATATATTGAACTTTTGGTTCCACATCTATAGGAATTGCTTGAATGCATACAACAACCTATTCAACTTGCAAATCAATTTCTCTTTACCTTTTTCCTTATATCCTTCATGTTGTTCCATTTATATTTACTCCTCTAATTCTCCATACATGAATTTTGTTTTGACATCTATTTGCTCAATTTCCAAATCAAGTACAGTAGCAATAGATAACAACATCCTAATATAAATAAACCTAGAAATAGGGAAAGGATATCATTGAAGTAAATTCCCTCAACTTGGAAATAACATCTAGCAAAAAATTGTGCCTTGTAATGCTCAAGTGATCCATATGATTTGAACTACTTCTTGAACACCAACTTATAGTCGATGAGCTTCCTATCCTTAGACAGATCAACCAAACTCCAATTCCTACACTATTTCAATGTCATCATCTCCTAATCCATAGAATTCTTCCAAGACATTATGTCTTTAGAAGTGAGATCCTCTTTCACAAAACTTGGTTCAGTCTTAGTACAAGTTAGAGAAAACACATAATGGAAACTTGGTGGACTATACGAATCGGGTATCATTGTCATCTTGTAGACCTTCTCCTAGAAATTTATAGATAATTGCTTGTTGTATTTGTGCCTTATTGTTCTTTAGATTTTGTATTGAGCTTTCCTCCTCTCCGTCTATCATGTCCACTCTACTGTTCAATTTTAAATGCATCTTCTCTCTCTTGTTCTCCTTTGGTTGTTCTTCCTTGGGAAAAACTGTAATTCTCTAATCTAACATACCATGATTAGAGAATCTTCAAGGTTTCTAGATTCCAAAGTTTGTATCCTTTGAAATTCTCATCGTAGTTTATCAAAATACACCTTTTAGCCTTAAAATCCAACTTAGATCACATCTCTTTAGGTGCCTAACCAAATGATTCATATCCAAGACCCACAAAAGTGTCACTATTTATTTCCTTCCAGTCCACATTTGATATGGCATCTTGTTTTATGGCACAAAAGTTGGAGACTTGTTCTTCAAGTAGCACATGGTGTTAACTATTCCATCCAAATCTTGTCTTAAACCAACACCACTCAACATATTTCTAGCCTAACCAAGCAAGGTTCTATTCACTTGTTCAACTACTTCATTCTACTATGGTGTATAGGTTGGTCATTTTCTTCACAATCCCAACATGCTTATAGAATATGCCAAACTTGTTAAAGTAGAATTCACTACCATTATTTTTCTTAAGAACCTTTATTTTCTTACCAATCTAATTATCAACAAGAGCTTTAAACTCCTTAAACTTAAGAAATGACTTAGATTTCTTCCTAAGAAAATATACACAAGAATACCTAGAATAATCATTAGTGAATACCACATAGTATAGATATTTACCAATAGATAATATATCCACGAGACCAAACACATCACTATGCATCAACTCCAAATTCTTCTTTGTTATAGTGATTCTAGAGTTGAATCATATTCTATTCTATTCACGTAGCACACTATGCTCACAAAATTCAATACCAATAGAACAATCAACAAGACTTTCCATCATATCTTTACTTAACAAGGTTTTTAATCCTTTTTTCACTGAGGTGACCCAACCTAAGATTCCATAATAACCATGATTTAGATTTAGTAACATTAGCACACCTCGATAAAGTTGATGCATCCAACCTATATGGAGCCCCATGCTGCTCTCCCTTAGAAAAACAATTACCTCTTGTTATTCTACAACCTTTTCTATAAAATGTGACATGAATTCCTAAGTTGACCATTTTAGATATAAACATTAGGTTTCTATCCAAACATGGAATATATAGTACATCTAAGAGTTCCCTTACTCTACCATCCATGAAACAACCTTGAATTTTTCTCAACCAACTATTTTCAAGGAGTTGTTATCACTAACACTTTACCTTTATTTCTCTTGTGGTACATTTCGAATACCACTCTCTATGATGCGTCAAATGAAAAGAAGCACCATAGTCGATCAACTAGGATTAATCACCAATGAGGCTAGTAGAAATAAATGCATCATTACTATGCTCATTATATCAGATGAATCATCCTTCTTGGACATACACTCCTATATGTGACCCTTCTTGCCACAGTTCCAAAATTTCACTTTAGACTTACTCAAATATTTAGACTTGTCCTTGCCCTTAGTCTTCTTCTCTCCAATGTTTTTCTTACCTTTCTTCTCCTTAAACTTTCCTTTTATCACAAGGGCATTAGAATAATTATCATTCATGGAATTTTCTCTAATTTTCTTACTTAACAAAAGGCCAATTATATTTTTTAGTTTTAGTGATGAAATTGTTATAAAAGGAAATTATAGGGAAAATGAGTTCCTGATCAGGTTAAGATCTGCATTTTTGGAAATTAAAATCTTCAATTCTATTCTCCTGTGTGCTGCTTTCAGATTTCTCTTTCATCAAATTCATTATATTTAGATTAATTTGGTACATCTAGTGCATTGTGTGATTTGGAAATTGCATCTATAAGATTTCATTTTTAGATTGTTGCATAGTGTAATTAGTAAATTACCTTGTTTAGAATCTAAAAAATTGTATTTACACCTTGTATTTTAGGTCATTACATTGCATTTTAAGCGTCTTTCCATTTTGGGTTTGCACACTAAGTTTGTGAAACTTGTATAAGCTTTACAACTTCGTGTCCTATTAGCAATACTATTGTGGGGTTGAGAATCAATCTATGTCCTCATGCTAAATGTCAATGTCTCAGCCATCCTCCATCTGGGGTATACCCAAAGCCAAGGTGGAACTTAATTTTCTCCTTCTACAATACCCATTTCCATTCCTACATACACTAGTACTCAAGTTACCACAACTATTCAACCTAGTAGCAATGCCAACACTTAGGTATTTCCATAGGGAATCCTTCTAGCTTTGTGCATTCAAATACAATATCTCCTCAACCATCCTCCCTCACAAATTTACAATTCACTTGCCCTCTACATACATACACCACTCCACCTTACTCCCCTCCACCTTAAAATAAAAATGATTCCATTATGAACACACTTTTGCAAAGCATTGCATCCCTCCAACAACAATTCACAACCATAAATCAACACAACAATGGTCAATCTTCACAATACATCAAAACCAATCTGTTATCCCTAGATATATTGAGAGAACAAATGCCACAAGGTAAAGAAGTTCCAATATTTGAGAAATATGGTGGGAAAGGAGATCCTGTTAGTCATGTGTCGACTTATAAATCCTTATGTAGTGGTTTCATATTTGAAGATAAGCTCTTGGCTAAACTATTCCCTAGGTCATTGAAGGATACCGCTTTAGAGTGATTTTGCTATTTCCTGAACAATTCAATAAACTCATTCAATGAGCTTATTGATGCCTTTTACAACCATTTCCATATTCACATGGGTCCCAAGATGACCCTACCTAATTTAATGACATGCAAGCAAAAGAATGATGAGAAAGTAACTGACAAGATATTAAATGCTTTATTCACATATAAACATTAAGATTCCCGATGTCGACCTTCAATGAATGTTTATTTCCAATTTACAAAACAAAATCCAAAACAAGCTTGAGATGTTGAAATTCCTAATTATGCACAACCCTTCGTGATTATCAAAATTCAACATATGGTTGTGATGTGAAAAATCCTCCTAGCCATCCTGAAAAGTTTGAATTTGCACCTCAAAATAGCTACCAACCTTTCAAGAAGAAGAATAAGGGATTTTTACAACTTAATTCCCCTCAACCAAACCAACAAGTTGATAACCAAGTGGCTTCCATAAAGATGAAAAAAAATCATTTGCCTTTGCGGATAGGAATAGAAAATTTACCCCTTTACCCAATACTCTTCACAATATCATGATGTAGCTCATAGAAAAGAATATGCTTTCCCTACCTCCTGTTAGAGCTCCTGATCCTAATAAACCATTTCTTGTGGGCTTTAGACCAAATTATTATTTCCATTATCACCAACAAAATGGACATGATACTGAATACTGTAAGCATCTTAAACATATTGTGTAAGACCTCATTGATTCTAATCATCTTCTAATTGGAGGTGTGAATGATCAAGGTAATAAGTCTGTAGCTCCTCCTAACCAAAATTTACAAATCTTTAGAAAGTCCATGCTGAAACATACCATTTCATTCATCAAAGCTAGTGAAACAAAGAATGATGTGATGAATGTTGACACAAATGATGAAAATTTGGATGAACAAGTTGAATTCGTAGTGTTTATTGAAGCTAAACCTCATAAGCACTCAGCCAAAATGCCTCTTGATATTGCTTTCTCATAAAAAAGACATACTTAAACATGCACCTGATGGTGCTCTTTACATAGCTGGAAGAATCAATGACAATCCTACTAATGAGATATTAATTGATCCCATCTATGGAGAGAACATGATCATTGAATAATTCCTATTTCTGCATGAACTCTATCAAGATACATATGACAAACTGAAAGCATGGATCAAAATGCATAATGGTTTTGCTTGTCTTGCAATAGGATCAACAAATCTCCCTCTAAAATTCAAACCAAAAATATTAAATGTCTCATTCACCATCACCCCATCATCAAACTAATTTTATGTGAAGTTAGGCTACCCATGGTTTCGCTCCATGAATGTCGTCCCATTGGTTGTGCATAAATGTTTAATTTTTCCCTTTGGTAATGGAATCTTTACTATGCATCATAGTGGCTGTTATCTCATGTCTTCCCGAGGGAACTTTTCATTGGATTTCTTTTGGCTCAAGCCTATTAAACCTATTAGACCTCGTGAGGACTACCTTTTCAAAGAATACCAAAAGTTTAAGGTGAAGTGTGCAATAGTATTCTCCCTTAGAAACATGCCACAAACTGTTATTGAGCCACCTTCCTTGATGAAACGATGATTGAGAAAAAATACCTTCCAAATATCCAAGAGCAACCTATTACAAATCAATCTACCATTTCCTATAAGAGATCATGAGATAATCAAAACAATCCTATTGTGCCTCCTAAAATAAAGAAAGTTTACAAAGCTAAAGAAAAAGTGGTTGAACAAACTCCTATAGTTCCTTCCGTTCCTCCTCTAAAAGAAGAAAATAAACCTATGGTTGAAAAACCCATTCCTACACAAATACAAATTGACAACAGATTGAAATGAAATTGAAATTCTAGAGAGCGTAGGTGTAGATGTCATGATATTGCTCATATGTTATAAGCTAAAGAAGAAAATAACAACACAAAAAATTAAAATCCAAATTTGTCTCTTGCAAAGCATGATGACTTTATACCCTCGCTGCAATGTAAATAAGAACCTTCTAGATACATTATCATTTGACCTCTTGTTGTGATTAATCTAGATGATGACATTGACATTGCAAATATTGATGAACAAGTGCATAACAAGTTGAATTCATTATTTTTCTTTTCCATGAGCTTAAATGAAAATCCTACTAATAAGAATGTTGGACTTGGTGCTTCCCCTAGTTCGATACTTTCAGTTTCCCCTTTGGCTAGTTGTCCACCTTCCGTATATACCGATCAAGATTGGGATGCAGATGACCTGGAATAGGTTGAATCACATGTGCCTTACTATTCTTTTGCATTGTTTTCATTTTCATGTTTCTTTATGTTATTACATGTACGTGATGTGATCCCTTGTAATTTTCATTTGATGTATCTCTCTTTTTGTGTATTCATCTATTTGTATCTACATTTTTCTCTATGTCGCCAACATTTATCTTTTCATTTTTTCTTGTGTTTTCCTTTTGGGGATGACACAAGGAATCGAGACATTTAGGTTTCTTCCATGTTGACCTAAAGGCTTTTTATTTGTTTTCGCTCTCTTTGTGTCATTCTTCTAGTTCTATGAGTATTTGGGGAATGATGACATTTTTGAGCTCTATGACAACATTGTAGCAAAGATATACTAAGCCCGAATCCATAGATCCCTTATGTATTTCTAGGGGAAACCCCTCCCTCCTTTTTAATGGTGTAGCTTTATTTCAGCAACATATGACTTGGAATAGGGTTTTCTAAGGAAGCTCTCATGTCTTAGGATTGAACATTGGCTACTGTAAAGAAATTTATCATAGCAATGGTGTTTGCAACCACTTTAAAGTGGGGGCATACATCGATAATATATTAACACAAGGGAAATAGGTGTGTCCACCTTTTAGGATATGGACAACTTTGGGGACCTATTTTTCACTTTAGTTCATTAGGAAACCAAGATCCCTCAAACAAGTGACTCAATTGAGGGAAAATGACCTTATTTACTAGGTGGTTTCATTAGGTGTGATTAAAGGAGGGTTCACCATTAAATTGAAGTTTTGAAGGAGAAATGTAAATTCTAATGCACTAAAGCCTAGAAACTTGAGAACATCAAATCAAATAAACAAATAAAAATCAAATAGAAAGGAACCTGGAAAATTGATCCAACTTCAAAGAAAGGTCTGCAATTCTGCAATTCTATTTTTTGAGGTGTAATGGGACTCATATGCTAGGCTAGGTGATTTAGTCCTTGTATTGGAATCTAGGAAAAATCTAGAATCTCCTACTAGTAAACCAAGATCTATAGAAATCTAGAAAAAATAGGTATACTGAGACTCATATGCCCAAGGTGGCGATTTAGTCCTAGTATCAGGGTTTGAGTGAAACTTTTGTATCCTCTAGTGATTTTCTATAGCTTTCATATTTTCTGATCTCCAAGTCTGAAAGTTTGAATTCTGGTCTGTAGGTGAGTTTTCGTGAAGATGACAACTTCTTGACAACTTTGACAACTTTTCTCCAATCTTGCAACTTTATTTTCAAAGGATCTTTAATATCCAAATCACCTAGATCTACAATCACACATGAAGAGGGAAAAATGTTGTTGTGTTAGTGGATAGGGGTTTTCCTTGGTCAAACTCTGTTTTGGTAATCAAACCTTGAAATGAAATGAACTAGAATGAAGGAATGTTGAATGAACAAATGTAATGTTGCAACTCACAAAACCCTTGTAATAAAGGCTACAATCTTCTATGAAATAGCTCCAATGGATGTGGATATTGAATCTTGATCTTGATATGAGATAATTCATTTGAATGCTTGCTTGAATAATAAAAAATACATCACAAGTGTTAGCTCAAAAACACACATGATGCATGAAGACTTTGACATGATGCTTGAATCTTGAATTGATTCTCCAAATTCTCATTGATTTTCTCTTGAATGCTATTAAATTCTCTCTTGATCATAATTTTTCTATAATGCTTGAATACTTGAAAGCTTAGGTGACTTGAAAACTTGCTAGGAGAAATTATGTGAAATAAGCTTGTATTTATACTTGTTTATGCTAAATTTCCCAAAATTACAACACTACAAGTTGACATCAGATCTAGGATAATAAAATACCATCAAGAATTTGATTTAAATTAGGTCTTGGTTAAAGTGAGACTCATACGCCAGTTAGGACGTATGAGTCTCAGTGTCTTAAACATGGGACAAAAACTCCAAGAAGTGTTAGGTTCAATGCAATATTTGAAATTAGGCCCCAAGACCTAGGTGGGACCCATATGCCCAAGAAGGTGTATGAGTCCCAGATCACTAGATTTGGAACACATAACCCAAAAACATGAATTATGATTGGTCATTTGTTAAATTTCAAGATCATCCTCAAAAAAATGCATTAAATTAGGCTTTTGGATGCAAAATGAGACCAAATAAGGCATAAAGAAGTCTTAGCAGGGAGGTCCCAAACAAGTGTGAAAATGTTAAGGGATAATTTTTTCTACACTACATTTATCCCCCACTTTAGTGAGAGGAGGAAATTGCTTCAAACTCACACTAAAGTAGACAAATTCACATTAAGAGGGGTCCAAGTGTACCAATGATAGTGAGATAGGGCGACAATGATCAAGAGGGATGATCAAGCCCCCAGGATCAAAATCTTATGGAAAACTAACATAGACACAAAATAACACACACAAGAATGATGTATGAAGCAAACAAAGATACAAACATACACTTCCAAAGACACAAAGAAGAAAGAAAAAGGAAAATAGGGGTGGATCAAGCCTCAACAATCTATCCAACATGATGTGGACCATGTCTGAGCTGTTTGTCCAAAAATGTTTACAAGTGGAACATGATGTCCACCATGCAAACCAAATGCACACTCACAAGTTCTAGTGGAACCTCAGGCCATCCACTAGGTGATCCCACAGAAATTTGAGAAACATACACATGCTGCTAGTATGTGCTCACGCAGACAAGCAAGTGGCTATGGGAAAGTCATGCTTCAACTCCCATATGCTAACTATACAAAAGCTATAGCTCCTAATAACTTTGATAAGGTGCCACATAACACGAACATCAAGAATTCATGAGACAAGAAAAAAATTGTATGCTAATACCAATGAACAAACAAGATGGCTCCATAGGCAAGCAAAGTGTGTTATGCAAGGTGGCCATATAACATTTATTTTCAATGTGAAATAGTGTTTTCAATGTGAAATAGTGTAAGGTATGTTCAAAGGGGTTTTTCTTAGTTCATGTAAGGTCTCAACCTAGGGAACATCATGCCTAATTTCTTGAAGAGAGGACCAATTGAAGAATAGAAGATTCACAACTTAAGGGATGTGGTACGTCACATCAAGCCACTAAGAGGAATATAATATGCCAAGAAAGATCATGCTCTTGAAGGAAATCACACTTGATGTCATCACCAAGAGAAAGATGCATCACATGAAGTAATAAGACCACAAAATGAAACATGAGTTGTAAAATACAAAAGAATAATGGCAATGTATGCCCCCACTTTAAAGAAATTTCTAAACACCATGCTATGAGCAATTAATTTAAAGTAGCAAATGATAAATACTAACAAAAAAGAGGACATGCGAGATTATTTGGAAAGCCCTATGCCAAGTCATATATTTCCAAATGAAGCTACGTCATGAAGAGGGGTTTCCCCGAAAATGAAATTCCAAAATAACACACAAGGGATCCATGGATTCAAGGTCAAATATGTCTTTGCTACAATTTTTTTAGAGAGCTCGAAACTGTCATCATTCCACAAATACTCATGGAATAGGAAGAATGAAAAAAAGAGAGCGAAAACAAAGAATTTTTTTTGGGTCAACATGGAAGAGACCTAAATTTATCGACGCCTTGTGTCATCCTCAAAAGGAAAACAAGAGAAAAAGAAAAGATAAAAGTTTACAACATATAGAAGAATATAGATATAGATAGAGGAATGCCACAAAGAGAGAGATACATCAGACAAAATGGTACATGGAGATCACATTACACACATGCAATTACACACAACATGAAAAAGAAGAAAAAAGACTAGTAACGCACATGCAAGTCAACCTATAGTAGGTCATCCACATACCAATCTTGTTTTTCATATATGTTACGTAGAAAAATAGCGAAAGGGACAACAAAAAGTGTGGTACTAGGATAAGGCTTTCTAATTCTTGTCCCCACTGTGTGCAAGACAAAAATAAGTCGAGGTAGGTGATGAGAAAGAGCTCCTTGCATTTTGAAATGATTTGAAATGGATGTTAACATGTAATAGTGAGAATAGAATGATCCTACAACTATTACATGGCAAGTAGCGATGGTCATGCTTATGTAATCACTTGATAAAAATCATCATCATTGAAGTAAAAATTACTCAATATCAATTTTAATGCATGACACTCATCAGTAAGATTCCCAAGAGATCTATGAAATGCACAGTAATTCATGTTTTTCTTAAGTATGTTACTTTTACTATAGGGTGGCAATTTAATCCAACCTTTTCTAAGGAGTTGCTCCATGTTTCATTCAATTTTTGTTTGAGTATGTAGGAATGGTAACTGTTTAAGTTTGTAAGGCTTTTGTTTCTTGCTAGATTCACCAACTTGTTGAGGAGGAGGACCTAAGATGATCCTATCATCCTTATCATTGTTACAAGGCATTGGTTATTCTTTAGGAAGGAGGACACTTATGTCAGGAGAAGGATCTTGATATCCTATCCCTTTGGTATCTTTAGTTCGTATTTTCTCTAAAAGTTGATGAATTTCATGTTTATTTGTTGTCACATCCTTGTTTAGTTAATATCTTAAAGCCTTGGCCATAAGTCTCTTCAAGGTTGATGGGAGTGTTGGTCACTTTGTTAACATAAGATGGATGACTATTCAATTGATTAGAGGAGCTAGGTTCACTCATTGTTGGAAGTTTAGGCTTAGTTTATGTCTTAATTTTAGGATGTAAAAGACAAAACATCTCAAGTTGCATTGGTTGTTTCATGGAAGGATAAAAGGATGAATTAGTCTCAATGTTGTTAAGGAAATTGTTTATGAAGTTGTTCATGCTATCATCATCTTCTCCAATGATGTCAACTTCATGAGGAGGACATGCAATCAAAGTTGATTGGGCATGAGTGAGTTCAATTTCATTAGGATCATTTCCAAAAACACATCTTGGCACATCCACTAATGATTTCAAGGACATCCAAAACTTACCAAAGCACATATCCATGATGAAATGCAATGAAAATTTTAGATTCTAAATAAGCTAATTTGTTGATTACACTATGCAACAATCTAAATTTATGGAATGTTGTAAATGAAAATTTGAAATTAAGAAATGCATAAATTTAAGCTACATCTAATGAAATGAATGAAACAAGAACTGAAAAAACTAAAAAAAAGATCTAGTAGCAAAAAGAAGCATAAAAATGAAGTTTTTACATGCTATTAAATGCAAATGTAGACATGATACGAGAATAAATTGCCTAGATGGCCAAATGAGTCCCAGTTAGGGTTTTCTAAAGGTTCAATTACTGAAAAAAATAAAACAAAATTCCCAAAAATATGGAATAACAACCTATACAGGGACTAAATCGCCCAAATGGGAAAATGAGTCCTAGATAAGGGTTTTTAAACCAAATTTAGCAAATTATGAGTAGATATTAAGGTGTCTAAGTTGTATGTTGACTTTACTGTTTGCAATGATAGATTTCCAGAAAAATTTAATGATGTAAGATGCAAAAATGCAACCTATGTGCACTTTTCCACTAATGCAATATTTAGAATCCCTAAATGCTATTGCAAGAATGAAAGAATGAAGGTGTTGTCATTGATGTCAGTTGGTCAATCAGTTATCAATTGGTTGCTGTTGTCATTGATATCATGGTTTTAGGTTACATGTCGAGGATATTGAGTAAATTGTATTGAAGGGAGGTTGAAGTCACTGGTTACTTTGGGTTTTTCTCCTCTCTTTGTGTGGTTCAAATATGTTGGTCGTGGTTATTGGAAGTTGCTATATCCAAATTTTTTGCTCCTGATTCATTGTACAGTGCAAGTTATGTTCACTAGTTGTGATCTATGGTTTTCTATATTTCTGGTTGAGGTCTGGAATAAATATTTTTGGTCTGGATTTCTCTTTGGTAAAGTATTCTGACTTGCAATTCTAGAGTTGAGTTGTTATGATTGTATTGAAGATAATTTTGGCATTTGGAAGGATCATGTTTAATTTTTCTCTATGTTTTACATTGGTTTGACTGACCTTGTGTTGAGCACTATCTTCAGAGTTGATGAAGCGTGTTGGATCCATTTGGGTCCTCTCTAAGAATGTGTTTGGGTTTCCCTCATTCTAATTCCACCCTAGGATGTTTTGGTGCCGACCTAATTTGAATTTAATATTGGATGGACAACTTTGGATATGTTTCAAAGTTGAAGATGGTATAAATGAAGGATGAGTTAGTGGTGAAATGATGTACAAAGAGAGATAAGTTCAAAGTAATAGAGCAGATAGATGGAAGATTGATGTGATTTAGTGAGTGTGTGTGATGTGAGTGTGGAAGATTAGTGCAAAACTTAAATTTTGAGTTTCTAGATGTAGTGAGCTAAAGGTGTACTCTATCATTCATGCATGTCTGCAAGTGGTTGAGAAAATTGTGGTAGATTTCTCTATTACATTGAGATTTTATTCTCTCTGTAACATATCTCTTCTAGCTTCTTTGTATCTCTATGGCAGTGAGCCCTCTGGGTTGTTAGCCCTATTGGAAAGTGAGACCTGATCTAGACAATGAGTCCTTGTTTTGGAAATGAGCCTTGTTTCTCAAGAAGTAAACCTTTGTAATTGGTTTTGATATTATCTATAGTGTGATTTAATCCTCACTGTGGTTTTCCCCTTATTTGGTTTTCCACGTAAATCTAGTGTTGTTATTTTTGTGTGATGGTTTTTCAGTTTTTGCACTAGCACTTAATTTTCAATCATTTAAGTAGTGTTAAGGTTTAGTTCCAGTGAATGATTCAAAGGTTTTAATTTGCTACAACTGATTCACACCCCCTCTCAATTTTCTTATTCAACAATTCATATTAGAGCTTGGTTTCTTGGCTAAGGAATAATCTCTTGAGTGATGGAAAAATGTGCAGTAAAGGATATAATCTTGTGTTTGAGGATGAAATATGTGAGATCCAAAAAGGATGTAGAATAGTGATTGTTGTAGGAAAGAATTTGAAGGAAATATCTATCAAGTTAAAGGTGTTGATGGAGAATTCTTTATGACTCATATTAATGACAGTTGGTTATGGCATTGGAGAATGTGTCACACAAATTTTGATAACTTGGCAAGGATTAGTGTAGTTCAAGATGCGAGAGATTTACCAAGGATTACAAAGCCCGTTAATGCTATTTATAGGAATTTTTAGTTTAGAAAGCAAGCTAGAAGCCATTACAGATCAAAGGAACAATCCACTTTTGGACTACTAGATTTAATTCATATAGATATCTGTGGTCCTACAAGAGTGAGAATTCTACAAGGTGAAAGGTACTTTATGCTTTTGATTGATGATTATTCTAGATATACATGGGTTACATTTATTAGAGATAAATTAGATGCATTAGATAGATTCAAGAAATTCAAAGATATGGTTGAAAATGAAGTGAATTTGAGGATAAAATGCTTAAGGTCTAACAGAGGTGGATAATTCACCTCCCATGAGTCTAATATGTTTTGTGAAGTGAATGAAATAAAAAGATAGTTATCTGCTTTGAGAACTCCTTAGCAGAATGAAGTTGTTGAAAGAAAGAACATAATAGTTCAAGAGGCTACTATATCAATGTTTACTGAGGCTGGTTTACTAGAAGTTTATTGGAGAGAAGCTATTCATATTGTTGTTTATTTATTCAATCGAATTCAAGAAAGAACAAACAGTAAAATGACCCCCTATGAGTTGTGGTATGGAATAATTCCTATTGTCAAGTATTTCGAGGTATTTGGAAGCAAATGTTATATTAGAAGAGATGACAAAACTTTAGGGAAGTTTGATGCAAAAAGTAATGAAGGAATTTTTCTTGGACATTCTACTAGAAGCAAAGCCTACATATGTATCAATAAAAAACTGAGAAAGATTGTAGAAAGTGAAAATGTCAAGTTTGATGAAACAATGAAGAATTCAATTGATATTGATGGATATGTATTTGATGAACCTGATTGCATAAGAATTGAAGAAATTGTGGAAGAACAAGAAAATTATGAGCAAGAGAAGCAGAATGGAGAAAATGAAAGAGAAAAATAAGTTTTGGTGGTGTCCCCTAAGACACCTAGATATGTGCAGAAGAATCATTCATAAAGTCAAATAATTGGAGATAAGACAAAAATAGTATTGAAAAGAAGTTGAGCTGCTATTGAAGTAAATTTGTGTTTATATTATGAGATTGAACAAAATACTGTAAGTGAAGCATGTAAAGATGAACATTGGATGGAAGCTATGGAAGAACTTATGCAGAACAAGAAGAATCGAAATTGGGAATTGGTCCTAGGACCAACAAATATAAACATTATTGGATCAAAGTGGGAATTCATAAACAAGTTGAATGAGAATGGAGAAGTGGTTAGAAACAAAGAAAGGCTTGTGTGTAAAGGTTACTCACAAGTAAAAGGAATAGATTTTCAGGAGACTTTTTCTTCGGTGGAAAGAATGAAAGCTATAAGGATGTTCTTAGCATTCAATGCTCATAAATATTTCAAGGTCTATTAGATGGATACCACGTATGCATTTTTGAATGGTGAGATAGAAGAAGAGGTCTACATGCAACAACCAGAAGGATTTTAGTTGTTAGATCAACTAGATATGGTGTGCAGATTGAAGAAAACTTTCTATGGATTGAAGCAAGATCCTAGAGCTTGGTATGCAAGGTTAGATAGGTATTTGATTCAATAAGGTTTCAACAAAGGTATGGAAAATAGTAATCTATATTTTAAATTTGAAAATGAAAAAATATTGATTATAGTTGTATATGTTGATGACATTATTTTTGGAGGAAATGAAATATTTGTAAGTTGTTTGTGAAAGAGATGCAAAAAGAATTTGAAATGTCTATGTTTGGAGAGATGAATTTCTTACTTGTGCTGCAAATTAATCAAGTAGAGAACAAAATTTTTATTTCATAGTCTAAGTATACGAAAGAGATGTTGAAGAAGTTTGGGATGGATGGTTCCAAATCAGTATGCACTCCTATGGTGACTAGTTGCAAATTGGGTGAAGATGATGATTCACCTAAGGCTGATTAGAGCAAGTATAGATCTATGATTGGTGGACTACTATATTTGACTGCTACTAGACCAAATATTTTGCATGTTGTATGTCTTGTGGCTATATTTCAAGAAGATCCTAAGGAAACACATGTTGTTGTTAAAATAATATTTAGATATTTGAATGGCACTTTGAATTTTGGGTTATGGTATCCTAGGGATACTGAATTTACACTAAGTGCTTATATAAATGCAGATTGGGTTGGATGTCTAGATGAAAAAAAGAGTACAAGTGGTGGTGCATTCTTTATTGGTTACAGATTGGTGGCATGGTTGAGTGAAAAGCAAGATTCATTTTCCTTGTCTACTATTGAAGATGAGCATATTGCTACTGCATATTGTTATACACAAGTTTTATGGATGAAACAGACATTGAAAAATATCATAGTAGTGTATGATGATACCATTTCTATCTTCTGTGATAATACAAGTGCAATTAAAATTTCAAAGAATCCAGTGATGCACTCAAGGACAAATCATATATCTATTGGGTATCATTTCTTGAGAGAGAAGGTCATGGAGAATGAATTAAAGGTTGAGTATGTTCTAGTGAAGGACTAGATTGCTGTTATATTTACAAAGGCTCTTCCTAAAGATACTTTTGAGTATCTTTGGGAGAAGTTAGGGGTCATTTCCCCTCCTTTCTTAAACTAGATGCATATGGAGATGCATCAATCCAGTGGATCTATGGATCTATCTTTCTTCTAGACTGATGTTTGGTGGCTACCTCTTAGGGGGAGCAAGTAGTATCATGTGTTGTCGTTGTATGAGTATTTTGCTTTCTATGTCAAAGGGGAAATCAATGTAAAATATCTTTTTCCTTTGCCATTGATGTCAAAGGGGGAGAGGAAGAATGTGAAAAATATTATCTACTAAGGGGGAGCAATAGAAAGAAAAATATTGAGAAGTGTATATAGAGCTAGTATGTTTTCTTTAATGGTTTTTCACATCATGTGTTTCCATCAATGAAAAAGGGGGAGATTGTTGCAATAATGGAAGAATGAAGGTGTTGTCATTGATGTCAACTGGTCAATCATTTATCAACTGGTTGCTATTGTCATTGATGTCATGGTTGCAGGTTACATGTCGAGGATATTGAGTAAATTGTATTGAAGGAAGGTTGAAAGTGTTTAGTGGTTGCCTCGGGTTTTTCCCTATGATTTGCTTCTATGTTTTTGTGGTTTAGATATGTTGGTAATGGTTGTTGGAAGCTGCTATATCTAGATTTTTGGCTCCTAATTCAATGTACAGTGCGAGTTATGTTCACCAACTGTGAACAATGGTTTTCTATATTTTTGGTTGAGGTCTAGGAGAAAAGTTGTTGGTCTGTATTTCTCTTTGGTAAAGTCTTATGACTTGTAGTTCTAGAGTTGAGTTGTTATTATTGTATTGAAGATGATTTTGGTATCTAGAAAGATCATGCTTAATTGTTTTATGTGTTTTACATTGGTTTGGACGACCTTGTGTTGAACACTATCTTTGGAGTTGATGAAGTGTGTTGGGTTCATTTGGGTCCTCTCTATGTGTGTGTTTGGGTCACCACCATTCTAATTCCACCCTAGGATGTTTTGGCACTAACCTAATTTGAATTTAATATTGTATGGCCAACTTTGAATATGTTTCAAAGTTGAAGATGGTACAAATGTAGGAAGAGTTAGTGGTGAAATGATGTACAAAGAGAGATAAGTGCAAAGAAATAGAGAAAATAGATGCGAGATTGATGTGAATTAGTGAGTGTGTGTGATGCAAGTGTGACTGATTAGTGTGAAGCCTAAATGTTGAGTTTTGGATGTAGTGAGTTGAAGGTGTACTATATCATTCATGCATGTCTGCAAGTGGTTGAGAAAATTGTGGTGGATTTCTCTATTGCATTGAGATTTCCTTCTCTCTATAACATATCTCTTCTATCTTCTTTTTATCTTTGTGGCAGTGAGCCCTTTGGGTTGTTAGCCCTTTTGGAAGTCCTGATCCAGACAGTGAGTCCTTCTTTTGGCAATGAGCCATGTTTCTCGGGCAGTGATCTTTTGTAATCGGTTTTGATATTCTCTATAGTGTGAGTTAATCCTCACCGTGGTTTTTCCCTTATTGGGTTTTCCACGTTAATTTGGTGTTGTGTTTGTGTGATGGTTTTTAGTTTCTGCACTAGCAAATAATGTTTAATCATTTAAGTAGTGTTAAGGTTTAGTTCTAGTGAATGATTTAAAGGTTTTAATTTTCTACAACTGATGCACCCCCCTTCTTAGTTGTCTTATTCAACAAATGCAAATTAGCTATTGCAAATGAAAAGTTAACCTAGATCTTGGACTATAATGTTCTCCAAATAAAAAATGTAAGTGTCCAAATGTTGGGTTCACCAAAATGAACACTTGGAAATAGGTGTGTCCACCTTTTAGGAGATCGACAACTTTGGGGACCTATTTCACACTTTAGTTTATTAGGAAACCAAGATCCCTTAACCGAGTGACTCAATTGAGGGAAAAGGACCTTATTTACTAGGTGGCTTCCTTAGGTGTGATTAAAGGGGTTCACCATTAAAATGAAAAGTCTAATGCACTAAACCCTAGAAACTTGAGAAAATAAAATCAAATGAACAAACAAAAATCAGATAGAAAAGAACCTGGAAAATTGATGGCTTCAAAGAAAGGTTTGCAACTTTGAAATTTTCTTTTTGAGGTGTACTAGGAATCATATGCCAGGATGGGCGATTTAGTCCTGGTATTGGAATCTACGTAGAATCTGGAATCTCCTTTTGGAAAACCAAGATCTATAGAAATTTGGAAAAAATAAGTATATTGGGACTCATACACCCAAGGTGACAATCTGAAACTTCTATATCCTCTAGTGATCTTTTGTAGCTTTTGTCTTGTTTGATCTCCAAGTCTGAAAGTTTGAATTTTGGTCTATAGGTGAGTTTCAGTGAAGATGACAACTTCTTGACAACTTTGACAACTTTCTCCAATCTTGAAACTTTGTCTTCAAAGGATATCCAATCTACAAATCATCTAGATCTACAATCACACATGAAGAGGGAAAAATGTTGTGTTAGTTTTGGTAATCAAACTTTGAAATGAAATGAAATAGAATGAAGGAATGATGAATGATCAAATGTAATGTTGCAACTCACCAAACCCTTGTAATAAAGGCTGCAATCTTCTGTGAAATGGCTCAAATGGATGTGGACCTTGACTCTTGATCTTGATATGAGATAATTCCTTTGAATACTTGCTTGAATCATAAAACCTACATAAAAAATGTTAGCTCAAAAACACACATGATGCATGAAAACTTTGACATGATGCTTGAAGCTTGAATTGATGCTCCAAATGCTTGATGATTTTCTGTTGAATGCTCTTGAATTCCCACTTGATCATAAATTTTCTATAATGCTTGAATACTTGAAAGCTTAGGTGACTTGAAAAATTTCTAGGATATTTGAATACATGAAGTGCTAGGAGAAATTATGTGAAATAAGCTTGTATCTATACTTGTTTATGCCAAATTTCCCTAAATTACAACACTACAAGTCAACATTAGATCTAGGATAATAAAATCTTGACAAGAATTTGATTTAAATAAGGTCATGGTTAAAGTGGGACTCATACGCCAGCTAGGGCGTATGAGTCCCAGTGTCTTATGCATGGGACACAAACTCCAAGAAGTGTTAAGTTCAATGTAATATTTGAAATCAAGCCCCGGGATCTAGGTGGAACCCATATGCCCAAGGTGGCATATGAGCCCCAGATCACTAGATCTAGAACACATAACCCAAAAACATGAATTATGATTGGTCATTTGTCAAGTGCTGGGATTATCCTAAAAAAAATACATTAAATTAGGCTCGTGGATGCAAAATAGGACCGAATAAGGCATAAAGAAGCCATGTTTTAGCAAGGAAGTCCCAAAGATGTGTGAAAATGTAAAGGGATACATTTTCCTACACTACAATATCTTTCAACATTTTGCATGTTTTATGGTGTGATTTTCTTTTTTCATTTGATGCATCATTTTCTTGGTGGTGTAGTTGGGTTTGATGTCCTCCAATAGTGCGATATTTCTTAAAGCATATGAATTTCTCTTAGTGGCTTGATGTGATGTGAGGCATCCCCTAAGTTGCAATTTTTTACTCTTGACTTACATCCTCTCTTGGATAAATTAGGCATGGTGATCCCTAAGAAGAACACCTTACACGAAAAAAGTGAAATCCCTTTGAACAAAAACTTTTACTATCATTAATGTTCATAATAATATAACTTGCTAACCTTGTGAAGCTCAAAACCATATAATCAAGGCCACCTAGCATAATACACCTTGCTTTCCTGTGGATCCTTTCCATGTGCATAGGTGCTTAGCATAACATAACTTGTTAAGCACGAAGCAGGAACATGAGTGGAACCTTATGGGAGTTATCAGAGGGATAAATTTGGTATGGTAAGTACAGTGAGAGCTGACACACAAGCATGAATTTCTCACTAAGCCATCTTCTTGGAGGGATACTCACCTAGTGGATGGCTTGAGGTTCCACTACCCCAGAGTGAGTGCAAAAACGATGGTCTAGATGTGTTCCAAATTGCATTGCACCATTTAGGCTTGACTCTTCTTGGTCTTTGATAGTGTATGATAGTGTATCTTTTTCATTGCTGCATACATTTAAGTGTCCTGAATGTTTAATTTAGTGTGAGTTTGACATGGGGTCATACTCTCACTAAAATGGGGGCTAAATGTAGTGTAGAAAAAAGTATCCCTTTTTCACACTTAATTTGGGAATAATTAAAATAAAATGAACATAATTATGCCTTTATTTAGTGTTGTAACGTGTTTCACACATTTGCATTAAGTTTAGGGCCCTTTTAAACCAAATGGACTTAATGGTGCCTTATTTAGGGTGTTGTAAAGTGTATCTTTACACTTTCAGACTAATTTAGGGATTTATTAATTAATTGAGGTTAATTTGAGCTTGAATGGCCCCTTTAATTCAAATCCAAGCCTAATTAATTACAAATTTTGAAGGATGAAACTTGACATTCATAAATGATATTACACAACACTTATTTTACAAGGTGTGTGTCTAGGTTAGTGACTTAGGATCCATTCGCCACCTCGTGAATGGGTCCTCACTAGGTCCTAGGACCTAATTTTACATATCATTTCACAATCCCCAAAGTGTGTTCTAGCTAAGTATGCTAGGACCCATTTTCCACATGGTGAATGGGTCCTCACTTAACCCTAGGACCCCCCCTTGGAATTTGTTTTTGGTGGTATTTGAATGACTTCAAATCCTAGATCTATTGTTAGATTGTGTTATTTGAATTTTGAGAATTAAGAGTAAGATATGTATAAATATAAGGTTATTTCACTATGTTTCATAACTAAGACTTTTATGCAATCAATTTTCTTTCATTAGAGCATTATAGAGTATTCAAGAGCATTCAAGAAGGCATTTAAAGACATATTATTGAAGTTTATTGCAAAAATCAAGATTCATATTATCATGTCAAAATCATGCATGTTGTTGAGCTAATGTGATGATGTAGCATTGGTGATCACGTTCAAGTGTTCAAATCCAATATCTTATGCCAGGTTCATGATCAATATCTACATTCATTGAGGCCATTTCATGCTAAGTTTCAGATTTGCAATCCAAGGTTTAAACAAGGTTTAGTGAGTTGTTACATTACATGTTCATTCATCATTCCTTTATGCATTGTTTCATTTCAAGGTTTAATTACCAAAACAGGGTTTGACCATGGAAAACCCCTTTTCTCTAACTAAACAACACTCCTTTGATGTGTGATTGTAGGTTTTATGTTTAAGATCAATTGAAGAGAAAAGTTGTCAATGTTGTCAAAGTTGTCACCTTTCTTGCAAGATCACGAAAATTAAGCTACAAGATTTATTTATGGGTTTCCGACAATCTCTGTCTAGGATCTGAGGGTGTAGACATTGAAGAAGAGAACCTAGAAATTGATTTTTTAGAACCCTATCTAGGACCCATTTTCCATTGGGCGAATGAGTCCTTAGAGAGGCCCGAAAAATCACTTTTTGTAATAGGTACACAACATTTGACCCTCTTAAAACTCGCATTTTGATTACTATATTGGTTAGGTTTAATTTATGATATTCATTTATGCATTATATCCCTCATAATTGAGTGAAACACATAGAAAAATTAGGTGCATCAATTTGTTAATCTATTTTGGTACACCCCTTTTTCTTTGTTTCAATTAGCTTATTTAATAGATTAAAAAAAAAGTATGTGGGTCTTCTTGAGGAAAATTTTGGGCATGACACTTGGTATTAGAGCTTAGGTTGCAACTCTAGGAAAATTTGGGCATCATTTGGGCCTTAGTTATGTTGTGTGCATGAGAAACATGCCACTACTTATGATAAGTTGAATATGATCAAACTATTAAATTCTAATGGAATTACCTTGGGTTGGAAGTGAAAACCTAGTAGTAGTTACTCAACCTAAGAGGGGTTGTAATGCATTCAGTGGTCAAAATTTGACCTTGAGAAAAGGGTGCAATAGGAATTTAATTAGTGACATTCACCTTTTAAAAGAAACCCAGCCAAACCAAAACTCTCAAGACAAGTAACAAAATGAAGGTGTATTGAGAAGCATTAGGAAAGTGGTCAAGTGTGAAAACTAGTTTAAATAAACAATTCAATGAGATTTTGTGGCATTGAAACTTAATAATTCATTATCTTATATCCTCTTGAAAGATTCAATTTTTTTTTTAAAATGACCTTTTTAAAATATTCTCTTGGATTATTTATGATAGCATCCATTGTGAGAGCCACACCAAAACTTAGTTACTTGACAAGGTAAAGCGACATGATTGAGTAGAGAAGCTTCAAGTATACTTAATGTGTGACAATACTAATAAAATTCTCATTGCAAACCTATAAACTTGAACCTTAAAGAAATGATAAAATGATATTCCATAAGACTTGATTAACATGAAAACCATATGGATTGGCCATGGTGAAACATCATTGAACTTTGAGTAACACTAGAACATATGCCTAACAAAGAGAGGACTCCTAGAACCTACAAATACTTGGATTATGGATAACACATAGGTCTTTTTGTGTCTCCTCTACTACTTAAATTGTAAATAAACATTAGATGTTAATGAAAATATTAATTTTATGCTTGCTACATCAAACATATTCACCTAGTAACAAGGTGGTCCAAATACATTAAATTGGGTCAAGAGCTCCCAAGTTATGTTTATTCCATGATAGGGATTCAATATAGTTAAAGAGGCTACATTTTATTCCATTGTATAAACTTTAACATTTCTAAGAATGTGTAAATCCTTTTGTAAATCATGAGACATATATTCATGTAAGAGTTGAAACTCCATCACAAAATCATGACTTAAGTAATAATTTTTGTAAGACGCAAACTGTGTTCGAGAATTCATTCAAATATGAGAAACATTGTGGAAGCCTCTTGTAATAGTGTGCTTTGGGTATTTTTAGGACTTGTAAGTAAAATTATGAAACTTCTTACACGTGATACTTATAAGAGTCAAAAAATTAGTTAAAGTGTAATTTTTTGGAGAACCCTTCTTATCATGTTGATTAATTGACCCGATGGAATTTAGAAACAAGATAAACACAAAAATGTGTTAAATGATTTTAGTACCAGGAATGAAAATATAGCTTCTTTGCATGCACTTAAGGAATTAATAATGACCACTTGGCCTTGATATTTATGCATTAATCAAATCTTAGTCATAGATTATAATGGTATGCGAGTGGAAATGGTAGTTACAATCTTCATAAGAGTTTGGAATCCTTATGTAAAATATTGTGAAAATTTGTTTTGTTGGTGATTAAGTTAGGAGACTTGAAACAGAAAAAAACCTAATCATATTAGGAACTATGAAAGAACCTATGAAGGCAACTAGACAACTCCTACATATATTTAATTGGTTAGCATTGTTAATGGAAAAATTATTTTATTATGATTTCCACTCAAATGTAAAGGCGCATTTGAAATAATATTTATATAATATTGTCTAGTAAACAACATTAGAACACTTGAACAAACAAGGAGACTATGGATATTTATAAATGTTAGCATTTAAGTAATTATAGGTGTTGAGAATAATAGTAGCAAACCACTGAGTCTTTGTATTACATTATGATTAGACATCAACTTATGAAACCTAGATGTTTGAGATTTAAGTTAAAACCATGGGGTAAGAAAATAAACAAAGTGTTATTCTTGAGATTAGAATAATGTCGTATCTAATTAATTAACCTTTTAGCATGAGAAAAATTGTTATGTAAAGATATTTTATATATCAAACCATGAATGGGTAGCTAAATCCTTATCTAGAACACCTAAAATTCTTATAAGTGTTTTCTTGGTTTCATTACAAATGATCAAGATTGAGTATAGAAAGGAAAGAAGGAAAATATATTAGTTTATTTAATCCTAAACACTAGAGAGATTAAGCACTCTTATAAATACATTATGAATTAGTCGATTGTAAGTGAATTTATCAATTAAGTTATCCTAGAAATTGTGCATCTTGTAAATTTATGCTTGTATTTATTATTAATCAATTAGGAATGGATGGGATTTAAAATTGAAGAAAGAATCTCATGAAATGTGATCTACAAGTTAGAATTTCTTGAAAAGGTACATAGGATGTGTGGAAGCCATAGTCAAACCTTAGTTGAATGATAGAACAATGGTATGAAACATGGTTGGAATGTGGGAATTATTGAGGCTCTACATACATACTATTGAGGAGTTATAGTAGAGACTAAAAAAATAAATGAAAGGGAAATAAAAACTGTGGTGTAACCAATAAGCCACTTTTAGATTTGATGATTAAGACATATAATTAGAAAAATCAACTCTAGATACATAAAATGCAAAGTTTGTAAATAAAAATTAATGAGTTGTGATAGTTACTGTTCCACGATTTGTCATTTACCTCCTTCATTTAGTGTGCTTTCTTTTCTTCTATTGTAATATTTCAAAAGAAAATGGTTGAAAATATTCCTTAATAGGTAGAAAACCTTCTTGGTATAGTGCTAAAAATTATAGAGGAATTACCCAATACAAATATATTAGAAATCATAACAAACTTAGTTGAATGAAAGAGGATGCAAAGCTATGGCTAAGCATAGAGATTTGAATTTGACCATATGTGTAATGTTGAGCATAAATTACTAAGATAAAAAAGGGGGGTGATGTACCATGTATTACTAATTTTAAGGAAAAAATTAATATCTAGGCTATTTTTGTGTATTATCTAACAAATTGTTCTACTTATGCAAAGTGAGTGGATATTAATGAAATTGAGAGGAAAAGTGAACATTGTTTAAAGAAAATGAAGTGTGTATGGGTGCATTGACATTTTTGCTATAGTATGGTGGATTTCATAAAGTGTATTGTGTTGTGACATGCAAAATGAAACTGGTAACTATGATGTGCATCAAGTATGAGATATTGGGTATCCAACTTGGGATAAGGGTGGGTGGATGTCAAGAAACTAGTAACTAGTAACTATGATGCATTATATGAACTTCAACAACTCTTCTTTAATAAGGCATGCATCCAACCATAAACTTAAATAATTCTTCTTTGATAAGGCATGGCATCCAACCATGAAATTAATCACCAATGTTAGCCCAAATTGAATATAACAATGACAACTAATAGCAAGGACTAAAAACTTACTTCTCAAGTGATGACATCAATGACAACAACTACCAATAATCTCCTTAGTGTTGACATCAATGACAACTACAAAAAATCTCCCCCTTTGAAATTGATGGAAACACACACTGCTCACTCTTCGGGCCTTTGAAATCAAGGAAAAATGGACATACATTCCCGCAGAAAGCAACAAGACATTCTCTAACTTTAGGAACAAAGGGAAAAAGATCTTCTATTGAAACAACACATACTACCCTTTTGACTAGCACCACATATTCTTCAACTAGCTATACATACACAACAATTGCATAACATCTTTAGGACTCCCCCTTTCTACCAACCCCCCCTAAGAGGCAACACCCATCAATCCAACAGTAAAGGATATGGCATGAATTTCTCCCTTGGACATATGCACCATTTATGCATCTAGTTAGAAAAAGGAGGGGCAATAACCCCTAACTTCTAATGCAAATAATAAAAAGTATCCAAGTTGAAAGTTCCTTAGTGAAAATGTCTGCAATATGGTCCTTGGTAGGCACATGCTCCATTCTAAATTCATGTTCTACAACCTTCTCTCTTAGAAAGTGATACCAGATTGAGATGTGTTTATTTCTTGAGTGCATTACCAAATTCTTGGAAGTTTTAATTGCACTTGTATTATCACATAGTATAGGAAGAGGTTCATCATAAACCACCTTCACATCCTTCAAATTCTACTTCATCCAAAGTACTTGAGTACAACAAAATGTTATAGCAATATATTCTTCTTCTGCTATGGAAAAAGACATTGAATCCTACTTTTTACTGAACCATGAGACCAATCTGTCTCCCAAAAAGAATGCACATCCCCTTTTACTTCTTTGGTCATCAACACAACTTTCCCAATCATCATTAGTATAGGAGCTCAGAGATAAATTTTGATCCTTTTGTACCATAGGCCATAATCTAGAGCACCCTTCAAGTATCTGGAGATTCTTTTCAGATATTTCACATGATATTGCTTAGGATTGGCTTAAAATATAGCAACCAAACATACCACATGCATGATATCTAGTTTGGATGTAGTTAAATACAAAAAACCTCCAATCATGGACCTATAGAGAGTCTGATCAACTTCTAGAGACTCATCGTATTTTCTTAAGTGATAGCCTACCACTATATGAGTGACCATTGGTTTGGAATATTCCATCCAAAAATTCTTTAGCATTTCATTTACATATTTGAATTGATAAATAAAGATTTCACCAGATCTTGTTGAATAATTTGCAGTCCAAGGAAGAAGGATAATTCACCAATCATTGAAATTTCAATTTTTTTCTACATTTCTTTTGCAAACTTTTTACAGATATCATCATCTCCACCAAAAATGATGTCATCAACATACACAACCACAATCAACAACTTGTATTCTTGAACCTTAATGTACAAATTACTATCTATATTACCTTTCTTGAACCCTTTCCGAAGTAGGTACTTGTCCAATCTAGCATACCAAGTTGTAGGAGCTTGCTTGAGAGCTGAAACGTATGGGAAAAGAGGGTGCACTAATAGCACTCTTCTCCCATACACTCATTCAATAATGTCCTAAGATCCCTAATTGGATTGAATATCAACCTCACAAGGTGAGTCAATTCTCAACTAGGAGGACCTAGGAGGGGGATTTTTCAACTTTTAGGGGTTCACCACCAAGAAAATGCTTGGAAAAGACAAATGAACATTCAACTCACAAAACCTAACTATGCAAGCTAAATGGAAGATGTAAATAATGAAAATATGCAACAAGGAGTTAGGAGGTATGTACCTGGGAAGTCTGGAGATGTTGTGAGGATTCCAGAAAAGCTGCAAAAATGTGCTAGGGAGGACTAAGACGCCTTTACTATTGTCTTAGTCCTACTGCTATTTTTTAGGCAGATGTGAAATCTTCAGATGTTGAAACCAGATCTAGAAGAATTTTTGAAAAATTACCTTAAGAGGACTAAGATTCCTTTATTATTGTCTTAGTCCCATTCTAAATTTCTGAAATCTTTGAATGTGGTTCTGAGGCTTGATGTCTACACTTTCTTCTTCTTTGATCTTAGGTTTGAAACCTTCAGATTTGGCTTGTAGGTGAGTTTCCGTGAAGATGACAACTTTGTAAATGTAACTTTGCAACTTTTCAACTTTTCACTCCAAATGATCTTCAAGTCTTCAACTTAGATTTGTAATCACAAATATGCAAGAGGAGAAAAACTTGTTGATTGTTAGTGAATGGGGGTTTTCCTTGGTCAAACCCCTTATTGGTAATTAAACCTTGAATGAAATAGAATAATGAAGGAAATGATGAATGAACAACATGCAATGCTACAACTCACTAGACCCTTATTGTAAAGTCTGCAAACTTGTGTGAAATGGCTGCAATGGATATGGATCTTGAATCAAAGGAATATTTGATAGATCTTGCTTGAATTTCTTGCTTGAATCAAAACCCTACATCAAAAATGTTAGCACAACAACACACATGATGCAGGAATATCTTTGAAATGATGCTTGAATCTTGATGATGGCTCGAAATGCTTGATGAATTTCTCTTGAATGCTAGAATGCTAGAATTCTTAGATGCTAAGATTGCTTGTTATGAAAAATAAGTGAAGGAACCTTGCATTTATAATTATCTATGCTTAACATCCCGAAATTACATAACACCAAGCCGACATATGACTTCATTAAATAAAGGAGGCTAAATCCTGCTAGAATTTGAAATTAAATCCTGAAAAATAAGCCAAGGAGGACTAAGATGTGCCCTAGGTGGTGTCTTAGTCCCGAGGCTCAAATCTCGGGGCATAGACTCCAAAAAGGGACTTATTTAGGTGCTCTCAAAATTAGGGTCCCAAGACCTTTGGGGGACAAAGACACCCTAGGTGGCATTTTAGTCCCGACCCAAAAATCAGGGACACTCTGATGACATCATTAAATTATCATTTATTCATTGGAGAATGTCAGGATTAGCCATAAAAGGATATAATTCATAGGGCTTGTGGATGCAAAATAGTCTGACCAATTAAGACAAATATAGGGATAAATAAAGGAAGGTGGGCCCAAACAAGTGTGAAAATGCAAGGGTATGCATTTTTCTACACTACATTTAGCCCACTTTAGTGAGAGGATGAAATTGCTTCAAACTCACACTAAAGTAGCCAACCACACAATCAAGAGGGGTTCAAATGTATGAATGCTAGTAAGATAGGATAACAATAATCGAGAGGGTGACCAAGCCCCCCAAGATCAAGATCCTATGGAAAACCAAGATAAGCACAAAGGAACATGCACGTGGATGATATATGAAGCCATAAATAGATCACAAAAATACACCATCAAAGAAAGAAAAAGAAAAAAAAGGCAAAGGAAAAAGGAAAAAAATATGACAGATCAAGCTTTGATTGGCCGCCCAACATGGTGGACCGGGTCTAGGATGAAAGAGGTTTACAAGTGGTACGCGTTGTCCACTATGCAAACAAAATGCATGCTCACAAGGGCTAGTGAAGCTAGGTGTCCACTAGGTGAGCCCCAAGAGGTCCATATCGAAGTCATACCCCCATGACTTTGATAAGAACAAAATAAAATGCACATACAAGGGCTAGCGAAGCTAGGTGTCCACTAGGTGAGCCCTAGGAAGTCCATATCAAAGCCGTACCTCCATGACTGTGAGCTAGTGAAGCTAGGTGTCCACTAGGGCTAGTCAAAATGCCTGCTCACAAGGGCTAGTGAAGCTAGGTGTCCACTAGGTGAGCCCCAAGAGGTCCATATCGAAGTCATACCCCCATGACTTTGATAAGAACAAAATAAAATGCACACTCACAAGGGCTAGTGAAGCTAGGTGTCCACTAGGTGAGCTCTAGGAAGTCCATATCAAAGTCATGTACCCCATGACTTTAATAAGCAAAAAAGAAAGAAGATGCAACAAGAAAGAGGGATGTTCAAAGGGTCGAATTTGATTAATTCATGCTAGGTCTTAATCTTAGGGGACATCATGCCTAATGTATTCAAGAGAGGACCAATCAAAGGATAACAAATTTGCAACTTAGGGGATGGGTATGTGCAGGATCATGATGGGCCAAAAAGTGGCAATATGATGGGTATGTGGTTGACGACTTTTTTTTTACCCAAAATTGATGAAACAAAAAGGGGTTTTAAAGGATATTCTCAGATTTCCACCAATATAAATTATGCTTTAATTTGAATTTAATAAGTAATTATTATTCATTTTCTATTCAAATTACGACTAAAGTCCTGATTGATAAACTGATTGAAAAACATCTATAGCTTCCAAATTGTATCACATTTTTTGAATCCAAAAAATGCATCACATTCTATGCTTCGCATACTATAGGATTAAAAAAAGAAAAATTGAATTTCATAAAGTTTTGACCAAGTTAAGCTAGTTAGACATACATGTTTTTTATATTTTTTAAAATTTGTAATAAAAAAATCATAATTAATGAGAAAGATTTCTGGTCTCCCTTTGATTTTGCTATGGCCGAAAAATGGAATTCAAAATTAGTTGGGTCAAAAATCCTCAAACCTGGAGTGTGTGGGAGAGATAATGCTAATTGGTCTATGCCGCCTTTGGGTTGGATGAAAGCCAACTTTGATGGTGCGGCTAAAGGTAACCCTGGGAAAGCTGGCAGTGGGTGTGTTTTAAGGGACAACACCGGGGCTTTTATTGCGGCTTTTGCTGTGGACATCGGAATTCAAACTAATCATGTTGTGGAAGCTGTTGGGGCTTTTCATGCGGTCAGCCTAGCCCTCAAGATCAACATGAAATATCTTTGGTTGGAGGGCGATTCGTTGAATATAATAAATTGTATTCTTGGGATCACCCCCCCTTGTGGACCATAAAAAAATGGATCGAAGAAACGAAAAATTTATTAAGTAAATTTGATAAAGTGAAAGTGTCCCACGCCTATAGAGAAGCCAATAAGGTGGCGGATTTCTTAGCCAATGAAGGGGTTAAGAAGGGTGGGGAAAACACGTGGAGGAAGAATGACATCCTCCATCCTGAAGTGAAAGCGCTAATTTATTATGATTCAGTGCATGGGAGAGAAGGCAATCTTAGTCATGATGAAATAGATAAAGATCAGGTACATCGATTTCATTAGATTTGATGGGACCGACGTCACTTTCTTTTATAAGAAGAGTCTGTGACACGCTTTCTGGGTGTTCGACAAAAATTACCTAAACGGGACCCAAAGCAACTGTTCTGTGTTGTTTTACAGTGAGCTGACTATGGGTGGAGAAAGAAAACGTGTGGAGCCGAGCAATTTCCAGGAGCACAGAAAGAATGCTAAAGCATGGGAAAGAATCGAAAAGGGAGGTTTAGTCCCATATCTGGAAAAGCTCCATGGTATGGATGAGGGGATGCTGGACTATTTTGTTAAAAACTGGAAAAATGGAGAGATCGTATTGTTTGGTAGGAATGTTAAGCTGAGTGAGGACTTAATTGGTGAAATAACAGGTCTTTTGACTGAGGGTGTTAAATTCTACCGAGATCGACGATTCTCTGATGAAGCGGTCATTAAATTTCCCAAAAAAGATAAGGAGAAAGCAAAGATGGTTAAGGTTGCTAATAGCTACTTTGATGTGGAGTCCATCAAATCTATTTGGAGGAAAGTTTTAAGAGTTATTATGGAATATATTACGGTTGACGGGTGCTTTACCAGAGTCTATGGTTACCACTTTGCCATTCTGAATCATTTCCATCATAAGGTTCGTATATCTCTGCCTTTTTACTTATTTTCTTCTTTGAAGAATTGCCTCGATGATGTGGAAATAAACCCTAGGAGGAATGCTATTATTCACCCTGGTCTTGTTAGGCTCATTTTTGAGTATTTTCAAAATTTACCTACTTTGCCTAAAACTGTTGAAATTGAAGAGTTGGATGATGAGGAGACAGAAATTAGTAGGGAAATCGAACCCCGGGCCCCCTTGCTTGTGTTCTTGTTGGTCCTAATACCATTGCTCCCCAGTCCTTGTCTTGTTGGAAAACTCTTAAGGATTCTGCCCCGCTGTCTTGTCCTAAACGGCAACTGCTGCATGAGTGCCCTAGTCCGGGTTTTGCCTCACCGCCATGTCTTAACCCCCAACCGTCTCCTGGTTTCCCTACTCCAGGTTTGTCCCCTGGTTTTAAAGGTAACCCTGTTATGAAACTTGTTTCGTACTCCATAAATTCTATGGAAATCCTCTCTGAGAAGCCCATGGTCAGTAAGGAATCGGCCCCTAGTGCCCCTGCTTCTGGAAAATTTGGGAATGATCATTTTGAGTCCCCTATTTAGGATGAAATTAATTCTGCTTTGAATAAGTGTAAGCCTGAGGATTTGGTTAGTATAGCGGAAAAAAGTACGGATGGCCTTTTTATCGTTTTCAAATGGACCCAGAAAGATGTCTGTGACTTGAAAGGCCGTGTTACTGATCTCAGCAACAAGGTTACAAATTTGGAGCAGAAGATCAGTTGGAATAGTAGAGATAATGATGAACAGGAAACTCCATTACCGAGGAAAAGACAATAATTACAGGAGGATAGATTGGCTAGTATCGAGTGTAACATGTCCAAGATTGAACAAAACATTAGGGCCACTATTGCAAACAATCACAAAATTGCTAGGCATAACACCATCATCATAAATGCAATGGTGGAAAAGCTTGAAAAAAACCAAAAGGGTTCGCTGGTTGTGGATTTGGATGCGGACAGGGGAGGCAACAGATCGGCTGGTGAAGGGATTTCGACTTGTACCAGGGCAAACATTAAGAGGAAGACCCCGACTTCATCACATATGGTTCAAATTCTTAAACAGGGGTTACAGGACATGCAAAATGTTGAAAAGGAAGCTGAGGAATTACTGAACACCTTGGAGTAATGTGGTGTCTTGATTGCTGGTTTTTTTGGGCGGTCCTTTTTTGGGCCCTGTTGTCTTTTGGTGCTGTCGTTTCCTTTTTGGGATAGCTGTCTAGTTGTTTGTACTTTTTCTGCTTATCTCTTGCTGTTTAAACTTCGTGGTTTCAGGTCCTTGTAAAACCTGTTTTTTCCTTTTCAAAAAAAAATCATAATTAATTATTTACTTGGAAAAAATTACAAAAAAAAATGCATCACATTGGGACATGAGTCCTCTACTTATATCTAAAATCTTATAAAAAAATATTATCATTTTATTGTGGTTAGGGTGGTCAGACAAACACCTACTTCTTATTTTTTCCCTAAAATTGAAGTACTATTGCATTGAAATTTTAAATTTTCTCCAAATAGATGTATTTTTTTTAAAACAAACCTAGTAGTTTAGAAACTACATTCAATTTTCTATAGATTCTATTCTTACATATTTTTGAAATAATATAGATAAGTTATTCAAATTTTTACGTCAAGTTGCCTAACTTTGATTTTTCTAATTTTTTTGCCACTTAAGGGCCTATTTTTTCCATGATGATTCTGCACATGTACCCGGATGCAATGCATCACATCACCACTAAGAGGAATGTAATATGCTAAGATAGATCATTCCCTTGAAAGATATTATTCCCAATGTCACCACAAAGAGAAAAAGACATCATATGAAGCAATAAAATCACATCAAGGAACATGAAATTATGCCAAAATAATGCCAATGTATGCCCCCACTTTAAAGGAATTGCTAACACCATGCTGTGATCAATTACTTTAAAGTAGCCAAAAATGAAAAAGAAAAAGGAAAAGAAAGGGTTGCCCCCTAGAAACACATAAGGGATATATGGATTTGGGGTTAGTATCTGTCTTTGCTACAATGATATCAAAGAGCTCAGAACTATCATCATTCCCCAAATACACATAGAACTGGAAGAATGACACAAAGAGAGCGAAAAAAAAGGAATTTTTTTTTGGGTCAATATGGAAGAAACATGAATGTCTCGACACTTTGCGTCATCCCCAAAATGAAAACACAAGACAAAAATGAAAAGGAAAAGTAAAGATAAGGAAAAATATTTTGGGTGAACATGGAAGAGACATAGGGTGTCTCGATGCCTTGCGTCATCCCCAAAAAGAAAACACAAGAAAAAAATAAAAAGGAAAAGCCAAGATAAGGAAAAATATTTTGGGTGAACATGGAAGAGACATAGGATGTCTTGACACCTTGCGTTATCCCTAAGAGGAAAACACAAGACAAAAATAAAAAGGAAAAGAAAAAATAAGGAAAAATATCTTCACCAAAATGAAACGTATGGGAAAAGAGTGTGCACTAATAACACTCTTCTCCCCTACACTCATTCAATAATGTCCTAAGAACCCTAATTGGATTGACTATCAACCTCACAAGGTGAGTCAATTCTCAACTAGGAGGACCTAGTAGGGGGATTTTTCAACTTTTAGGGGTTCACCACCAAGAAAATGCTTGGAAAAAACAAATGAACATTCACCTCAAAAAATGTAACTATGCAATCTAAATGAAAGATGCAAATAATGAAAATATGCAACAGGGAGCTAGGAGGTATGCACCTTTGAAGTTTGGAGATGTGAGGATTTTGGAAATGCAAAGAAGATGCCAAAATGTGCTAGGGAGGATTAAGACGCCTTTACTATTGTCTTAGTCCCACTAGTATTTTTTGGGGTAGATGTGGAATCTTTGGATGTCAGAACTCCGGATCTAGAAGAATTTTTGGAAAATGAATTCATGAGGACTAAGACGCCTTTATTGTTGTCTTAGTCCTATTCTGAATTTCTGAAATCTTTGAATGTTGTCTTGAGGCTTGATTTCAGAACTTTATTCTTCTTTGATCTTAGGTTTTGAAACCTTCAAATTTGGCTTGTAGGTGATTTTTCGTGAAGATAACAACTTTGTAAATGCAACTTTGCAACTTTGCACTCCAAATGATCTTCAAGTCTTCAACCTAGATTTGCAATCACAAATATGCAAGAGGAGAAAAACTTGTTGATTGTTAGTGAATGGGGTTTGCCTTGGTCAAACCCCTTGTTGGTAATTAAACCTTGAAATGAAATAGAATAATGAAGGAAATGATGAATGAACAACATGCAATGCTACAACTCACCATACCCTTATTAGAAAGTTTGCAAATTTGTGTGAAATGACTGCAATGGATATGGATCTTGAATCAAAGGAATGATTGATAGATCTTTCTTGAATTGCTTGCTTGAATCAAAACCCTACATCACAAATGTTAGCACAACAACACACATGATGCAGGAATATCTTTGAAATGATGCTTGAATCTTGATGATGACTCCAAATGCTTGATGAATTGCTCTTGAATGCTAGAATGCTTGAATTATTAGATGCTTAGATTGCTTTTTATGAAAAATGAGTGAAGGAACCTTGTATTTATACTTATCTATGCTTAATATCCTAAAATTAAATAACACCGAGCCGACATATGAATTCATTAAATAAAGGAGGCTAAATCCTACCATAATTTTAAAGTAAATCCCAAAAATAAGCCAAGGAGGACTAAGATTCCCTAGGTGGTGTCTTAGTCCCGATGTTCAAATATCAAGGCATAAACTCCAAAAAGGGACCTACTCAGGTGCTCTCAAAATCAGGGTCCCAAGACCTTTGTGGGAAAAAGATGCCGTAGGTGGCATTTTAGTGCCGACCCAAAAATCAGGGACACTCTGATGACATCATTAAATTATCATTTATTTATTGGAGAATGTTGGGATTAGCTAGAAAAAGATATAATTCATAGGGTTTTTGGATGCAAAATAGGACCAATTAAGACATAAATAGGGATAAATAAAGCAAGGCGGGCCCAAACAAGTGTGAAAATGCAAGGGTATGTATTTTACTACACTACAAGACCATATAGAGACTTCTTGAGTATGGAAACTATATCCAAATTCTCTGATAATTAGAATCCATCCAAGTGCTCAATATATACCTCTTCTTCTAGATCACCATTTAGGAAAGCTAACTTGACATCCATTTGATATACTTTGAAGTTGTTATGAGCAACAAGAGAAAAAAATCCTTATAGCTTCTATTCTAGCTATAAGGGCAAAGGTCTCCTCAAAATCAATACCTTCTACTTGTGAATATCCTTTGCAAACCAATATGGCTTTATTCCTCACCACTTAACCATCATCATTTAGTTTGTTTCGGAACACCCATTTTGTTCCTATGACATTTTTATTAGTAGGTCTAGGAACTAATTCGCAAGTCTGATTCTTTTCTATATGATTAAGTTCTTCCTCTATTTCCTTTATCCAATTGTCATCTTTGCTAGCATCATAAAAGTTCTTGGGCTCAAATTTTGACAAAAAACATAAATTTACTTTCTCATCGACTCTTGTAAACTTGGTTAGCACACCTTCATCCTTATCTCCAATGATCTGATCTACAAAGCTTGATCCTTTTGCACATATTTTGCTGGAGTCTTTATAGTCTTTACTAGTTCTAGTTCCTTCTCTTCTTTATCTTCTATTTATTATTCTTCTTCAATCGAGGGAAGCATATTAGATCCAAAAACTTTAGGTTCATGTGAGATCTAAAACACATCTTCATCTACTTTGAAAAATTTGTACTTTCATTCATCTTCCCTAACCTCTTGTTGTAGCATCTATATACCTTGCTTCTAGTAGAGTCACCAAGAAATATTCCTTCATCACACCTTGAATCAAAATTTCCAAGGTCTTCTTCATCTCTTCTGATGTAGAATCTACTACTAAAGATTTTGAAATATCTAACAGTTACACTTTATTAAGAAAATGGACAACAATATGTACTACTTCCTTCCAATGCATATCCGATAGGTCAACATGTTTTATCATTGTCCTAGCCATTTATTGCATTGTTCTATTCTTCCTTTCAACTACCCCATTTTTTTGAGGGGTTCTAGGAGCAGACAAATGTCTCCTATTACCATGATCTTCACAACACCTCCTTTTCCTAACCTTAAACATTTGATCTTAGTATCCATTTCATTCTCAACTTTTACTTTAAGAATGAACCCAAGTCATTCTAGTGTAATCATTTATAACAAATATAAAGTACCTTTAACCTTCTTGACTCCTTATCATTGTAGGTCCATATAGATCAGTGTGAATCAACTCCAATGACATTGAAAAGAGGACTCCTTTCTTTTGAAGCTTATCTTTGTTTGCTGACACTCTTTACATAAAGTGTTTATAGGCTTGGTTATCCTAGGAATATCTCTCACTGCATGAGAGAAACTGATCTTCACCATGTTGTCAAAGTTGATGTGCCCCATTCTTTTGTGCCACAACAAAAATTCTTTGAATTGAGCCAATAATTAGATTCTTCCATTAGCCTCCTTTAGATGATATAAATTACCATTTGTTCTTGTTCCTTTAGCAACAAGTCTTCCAAAACCTTCCTTTTTGATCTCATATCCATTAGCATGGAAAATGTGATTGTATCCTTTTTTGCACATTTGACCAACACTCAGGAGATTATGTTTCAGGCCTTTGATATAACTTGTTCATCTTCAGTTCTATTCTTTCCATCAATTGTTATATCACCTTTTCCACATATTTGTGCTGACTTATCATCACCAAACTTAATAGCTCCACCATTAACATTCATGATATCGATGAACTTACTTCTATCACTAGTCATGTGGCAAGAACACTCACTACCAATCACCCAAGAATTTTCCTCTTCCTTTGCATGAAAGGTAGCCCATACTACCATTGATCTTTCATTTACCTTACTATTCTGTAAGGTACCATACCTTTTACATTATCCAATATAGTTCTTTTTTCCTTCCAGAGCCATGAATAAAATTTCACCATTTGAATCATTATCTTCATCTTCAAAGGAACAATTGCTCTCCTAAGAATATAATCCTCTCTTGATTTTCTCTCTTTTGTAAATCATCAACAAATTCTTTATTGGGATATCTAGATGCAAAATGATCAACTCTTCCACAATTGAAACACTTGAATGAAAACTTACCTTTGTATTTTCTAGTGCATTTCTTCAATCTTCTCATAAAGTTTGTTTTAACCTCATTAAATTCATCATTTTGATCAACAAATTCATCTTCAATATTTTTTTTAGCTTTGAATGCAACTTCCTTCTTTGGAACATCTTTATCAAACTCTCTCATCTTAAAGGCAATAATAGTACCAAAAATTTCATCAATTGAATACTAATCCAAGTCCTTTGACTCTTTAATGGAAAACACTTTGTGATTGTAATATTTTGGGAGAGATCTCAAAACCTTCTTTACAATTTTAATTTCTTTCACTTCTCCACCAAGTTCAAGATGCCAGAGACAAATTCTTGTACCCAAAGCATATAACTTACAATATCTTAATATTCAATCATCTTTAGAGTCTCAAATATACTTTTAAATATTTGCATATTAGCTTGCTTCACTTTAGTGTCTCCTTCATAGATGCTACTAAGATTTTCCCAAGCATTTTTGCTAGAACTATAGTTCATCACCTTCAAAAGTTCTGAATCAGCCAACCCACACAAGATAACATTCTTGTCTTTGGCATTGCACTCATATAGTCTGATTTCAATTGGATCTATAATAGGAGTGGTAGGAGCAGTATAACCACTTTTAACTGATTTCCACACATCAAATCCAAGAGAGTTTTGGTGTACTTCCATTCTCATTTTCCAGAAGGATTAATTTGTCCCATCAAACTTAGGACCCTTTTATGAACCATCATGTGCCATCCAAAATATTTGCCTCAAGATGTTAAGGTTCTATAGAGGAACTTGGCTTTGATATCAATTGTTGAAAACTTTTGGAGAATGAGAGGGGGGAGGGTGAATCAGTCCTATCAAAACTTAATCCCTTTTGAAACTTAACTCTTTTAGCACAAGACAAACTTCTTTACTAGATCAAAAACCTTTAAGGAGAATAGTAACAAAGAATGATATATAGTAGTTTAAATCCTTAGCAACTTTGAAACACTTCTTAAACAATGAAAGAAATAGAAATTCCACTTCTAATAATATCAACAACAATGAAAAACAAAGAGCACATACATGCACAAGGAGAACACTAAATTTATGTGGAAAACCCAATGAGGGAAAAACCTCGATGAGAGTCAACTCACAATATAAGGCTTACTGCCAAAAAGACTTGTAGGAAGGCTCATCACCTTAGAGAAAGATACAAAGGACTTGCTAAATTGAAGACAACATGAATTTAGGAGCTTGAGATATAAGGACTTAATGATATTCACTATCTAAGAGTAGGGTATAATATGATTTAGAGAGAATTACAAAGATTGCCAACACAACACTCTGTTGACTGAGGCATTAAAAAAAATTGATATTTCCTTTCAAAATATCTAGCAGTATCTCAGTTGTATCTTCAATACAAATCACACATTCATTTATTTGTACTTGTACTCTACTCCATATGGTTGCATTTAAAATTATCTTGCATTTATATCCATCACAACACTTCAGAACTTCAATTAGGTCGACCATAGAGAGGATAAAACAATGAATTCAATTGGCCATCCAACAAAACATAATGTGGTCCTATCCAGAAGATGGAGAGGACCAAAAAAAATCTTATCACTTCTTCCAATGTGATCCAAAGCCATTTACACATAGGCACACATCAACCTAAGTCGACATGAAGGAAAGGTGTGGATGAAATGTGAACCACATAACTAGTTAGCACAAAAACATTCTTCCAATTGAATTAACTTGATGTGGTCCCAAGTAGCATTTAGGTCAAGACCCAGAAATATCATAACACATCTTCCATTGTTGGTGCAACCCCAAGCACATGACACAAGCAAAGGAACAAACCCTGTTAGCAAGATATCCACAAATAACCCAAAAATCCAACTCAAGACACAATGCGACACCAAAGTGGCCAATTAGCAACATGCAGACCGCATGGGGATGTTCCTTGATCATCCAAAACCATTTTCATACACTTCTTCCATATTGTCATGCCATCAACAACCACTGTAGATAAAAAAGTACAAGAAACTACATTCAGGAAGCACAAAATGCTTGCAGACCACTTCAACAAATGAGATTGGAACTAAGACACTACACAAACATTGAGAGCATATAAATCAAGCTGTAGGAGTAGAGACATCAATGTAGAGAAATGCAAAGAATTTCTGAAATGAGTTTGGACAACCAACAACACCTCCAATCTTCTACAATTCACAAAAACATCCTTAACAACCCAAGTGACCTAAAAAGATAGGAGTGCAACATCCATAGAACACTAACACTGAATACCAAACCACAAGGCCAAAGCATCAATGATGGAGGAATGTAGAGCATTCTCCTAGATAGACTTCAATACAACTTCTTGAGTTAGAAACACTTAAGCAAATTGCAGAGGCCAAAACTTTCTTTCAACAACACATACTTCATCAAGAACATCAGGAGAGAGCATAAAACATACTGCATACCTTAAACAACATCTCTTCACTATCAGTCATGCTTCTAATCCTCATCTTAATGTTCTAATCCTTATTTGAATATATCATTATGAAATCAACTCTATTGACAATAATAATGCATTATATGACCTTCAACAACTCTTCTTTGATAAGTCATGACATCCAACCATAAAATTCAACAATTCTTTTTTGATAAGGTATGACATTTGACCATGAAATTCATCACCAATGTTAGCCCAAATTGAATATAACAATGATAACCAATAGTAAGGATTAACAATCTCCTTAGTGTTGACATAAATGACAAAAATTTACAACAATTTCAATCATATTAAAATCCCCACATAAAATGTAAGTGGTGTCTAGCATTAAATTGGTGATCCATCTCTAAAGAGTAGATCTCTCAATAACATCATTTGAAGCATAAACAGTAATTTATGTAAAGGAATTATTATTAATATTGAAAAGAGCCTACAATGCTTGTTTGGTAGGGTCACATCCTTGGTCAACAGCAAGTTGATGCCACATAGGAAAGAGAAAGGTGACAACACCACTCATTCCTAGTTCATGGTTACTACACAAAAATAACTAGTGGGCCGAATGATATGTGGCAAGCTATAAAAGTAAAAAATAAAAAATCTTAACCTCTTGTAATTATAAGCCTCCTTCCTCTTTTTATAGGAGGCAGTGAGCTAGAGGTAGATTGTGTGGAAGCTTTAGGGTAGAGAGAAGCCAATGGATAGTTCTAAATCTTATCTTTAGAATATTGAAAATGATAGCTCAAGTATTCATCAAATGTAGGTAAATAATGCATTAAGTGTATTCATTTTTTCCAAACTAGATATCCACAATAAATATTATGAAAGGTCCACCTCAACACAAACCTACTATTAAGGAAACGATGATTAGAACTATCTAGGTTCAACACAAACTATAGAACCTAAAGAGGAAGTTATTTGGCTAAAACAATTGAGCATGACAATCTAGTAACCTAAGGATATCAACCCAACTAGGGACCTAAAGAGTATTTTCATTGGACGTGACAAATTCCCAAGTCAAGAGTTTAAAAATCAATAGAGATGAACAAATAAGCTGAGGGTCATGGTTGGGAACAACCTCAACATGGTTGACTTCAACAAAATAAGAAATAAAGAAATTGTTAGCAAGGTTTACATGGGTTCAAGGAGAATCCCATGTGGGACCCAATCCCTATTGACCTAGTCTTTGAGCATGCTTTCAAAAGGACCCATCCTAGAAAATACCATATCAAAAGATTAGATTTTTGTAAATTTAGTTTTTGAAACATTTTAAATAGCCTAAACCTTAGATTTTGAAGAAGGCTTAGGAGAAGGACCATTATTGCTAGAGATTTTGGCTTTGTGACTAACAAGTATAAGCCTACTTCCTCTTTTTCATAGGAGGTGGTGAGCTAGAGGTGGGTTGTATGGAAACTTTAGGGTAGAGAGAAGCCAATGGATAGTTCTAAATCCTATGTTCAAAATATTGACAATGCTAATGCAAGTATTTGTAAAATTTAGGTAAAGAATGCATTAATTGTATCTCATTTTTCCAAACTAAATATCCAATATAAATCTTTGGAAAGGTCCACCTCAACACAAACCTATTATTGAGGATGAGATGATTAGAATTGTCTAGGTTCAACACAAACTATAGAACCTAAAGAGGAAGATATTTGGATAAAAAAAAGAGCATGGCAAGGGTAACCCAAAGATATCAAGCCAATTAGGCACCCAAAGAGTCTTTTCATTGGACATGAAAAATTCCTAAGTCTAGAGTTTAAAAATCAATAGAGATGAACAAATAAACTAAGGGCCATGGTTGAGAATAGCCTCAACATGGTTGGCTTCAACAAAACAAGAAATAAAGAAATCGTTAGCGTTGCATGAGTTCAAGGAAAATCCCATGTGGGACCCAAGCCCTATTGACCTAGTCTTTGAGCATGCTTTCAAAAGGACCCATCATTGAAAATACCATATCAAGAGAAAATTTTCTAACCATTGACATGAATTAGAAACTTCAAGAATGAGAAGAACAACATTTAAGAGTTTTTCAAGAAATGTATGTAAGAAATGTATGTAGTAAAACACCCTGAAAACAAACTTGCCAACTCACCTAAACAAAATTGTCATTATTCATCACCATCAAACCTTCAACTCTAATAACAACTACAAGATTATGAAACAAGAATATTTAAAAAAACATTATAATACATTAAAAACAATACCCCATAACTATCCATTAATTACTTCTTGATGAATTGTATGCATCATATTGGATTAGCCTAGGTTAGCTTTAAGGAAAGTTTGTTTTCCTTGTGCCATTAAACTTAGTCAAAATAAGAGAAGAGGCACTAAGAACATTACGTATGACTCAAAGTAGACTAGAGTATTTTATATAGTTATAGAAAACAAAACGTCTATCACTGCTTACTTTCTCCTATATTTCACGTGCTTGAGTTAACTGAGTTACGTTAAAAAAAGTTGGGCACATAATATGATTATTAGGTTTGACCTTGTGATTTATGGGAATCCTGATCACTATGATAACTAAAAATATCTCAAGTCAACTGTTAAAATAGATTTTGCCCTTGGCTTTGTTCTGTTTAAACAATTGTTATTTTGAAAGTAGCTTTTGAAGAGGCTACGAAATCAAAATCGACAAAATGTACACTATTGTACCTGCAATTTTAGTTGGGCTGACTTCCAGGGAGGTTTGTAAAGGATTCATATTCTAATCTAAATCGCCATTTGCAGTAATGGTTATCAACGAAAGTGTTACAAGTTGAGCAGTACATGGCAAATTTTTCTTCAACTTCTAGAAATTCCAGCGTATGCATGTTGACTGCTCATTCTCAGTACGGCAAAGGAACGGCAATGCCTTCACAAAAATCATTACATACTTCCGGCGGCAATTTTTGAGTATTTTTCTATGGCTGTGACTGTGTAATGTCGGTGGCCAAAGGTTTCGGGATTTGCAGCTACATTTCCATAGTCAATGGCTTGCTGCTTTTTAAATTCCTATTTTATGAATTGCCGTTTCTGCATGTGAATGCACTACCTAAGCAACTGTTTTATTTTTAAATTTTCCCACGGACACGGTCCTAAACCAATGAGGAGGATAAAGGAACTGGGTAAATCAGAGTGTGTTCTATATTTTTTAATGGAAGATTTTATCATTTTTAAGTTGGTTTTGTTATTTGATATTTTTTCGATTATAAGTTAAAGAATGAGGGGTATTATTGGACATAATCTCTTCAACTAAAAGTAGAGTGAAAGATTGAGTGGTAAAGATTTACTATCCGATATCTCTTCAGATAGGAGTCAACGATTATGGGGTATTCATTTCGTCAAAGTTATTTGAGGCTTGATACTGACCTTATCTCTTACATCATTTCTCTGTGGGTTTGAATTTTGATAGATGACATAATCAAGAGTCATACCATAGTGCTCACTAATTGTACTCAACCAATTTTTTTATTAGATTTGCAAATTTTAGCAAGGCATAACTTTTATTCTAACATTTCCAATGGACAAGGCTGTAGACCAATTCGGAGAATAAAGGACCAGTAAATCAGAATGCAATTTATAATTTTTTATTGTGGAGGATTTTATATCATTTCTGAGTTCGATTTATTAACAATCAAGAATTGAGAGGTACATATTTGCTATCCAATCTCTTCAGCTACAATTAAGGATTGAGAGGTACAAATTTGCTATCCAATATCTCGTCAGCTAAGTGTCAAAGATAACGTAATTAAGAAACATACCATGACACTCACCAATTATGTTCAACCAATTGAAATACAACTTTTTGATAAGATTTTAACTAAAAAGAAACAACTATGTTGCTGCTGGGATGCAGAGGTTTGACTCACTGCCCTGCCAGCAATTCCTAATATTTATGGTTCCACTGCCGATGGCCATGGTGGGCGGTGGTGAGACTCTGGAGTAACGTGCCTGACATCTTGTAAACAACTTTATTCCTCGAGACTGTCAAGGAATAGTAGAGGAGCCAATTTAGCTGACATTAGATTAAAAAATGACTTGTCATCAGCTATTGTTAATGCTGCCAAAACCGTGGCAGCTGTCTCTGCACTTTATTTCTTTTCTTTCACACTCAAGAAAATATTGTTCTGGGCCCTGGCTAAGATACTACGCGTTATCTTGGTAAAAGAATTGTTTTAATTCTAGAGAAAATGAGTAGATAACGAGGTTTTAAAATGTACTACCGAGAGAATCTATAAGTAGGTTACAGTTGGATGAAAACTCTATGTCTCTAGTCGACGTTACTGCTCAGTAATCCATGTCAGATTTATGCCTAACTATTCTGGCTGAGTTTTTCGAGTTTCCGGCCCCGTCATGCCGGTCAATTCAATACAGCAGGTCACTCATGCCGGCCACAAAGTAAATAGAATTATATATACCCAATTTATCTTACTAAAAGACCAACAATCTATACTCTTCAATCCCTCTTCTTTAAATGTGCTGTTTGTGAGTCTTATAATAAGAGTGAGAATTCACGATAATATCTTGCCATCTCCACATATTCCAGCAAGCAGTACCCAAAGGTGTGGACCAAATTCCTCGCAGCTTTACTTTGACGTATTCATTGGAGTTTCATATTAGTACTGCTTATGAGTTCCCAATGGCAAAACCCATGTATCTATAAGCCATCAGAAGCGTCAAAACTGCTTTCCACGTGATCATAAGGTGGTAAATTGATTTGGGCTTTATTAAGTCCACTTTGGCTTGTGTTGGAACAACTTTTTACCAGTGATACCAGTGATTCCTCTGTGTATCCTGGTGAGTCAGGATGGAAACCAAAGTCCAGTTACCAGTGGCGTTCCTAGTTTTCTACGTGCTGGTGCTCATAATTCTGAGCAATGTAGGATGTGAGTGCAGAGAAGTGAGCTCTCTGGCAAATCACTCCAACTTTCTTAAGGCAACTTATATGAGCCACGCTGCAAAGAAAATGCCTTGGTGTGCTAATGACCCAGGAAGCTGTGCTCGTGGTCATAAGCACGAACCCGGCAAGTGGGAATGCTGTGATAAAAGATACTGCGTTGATGTTGATTCTGATCCATACAACTGTGGAAAATGTGGGCATGCATGCGGTTTTCGCTTAAGCTGCTGTAAAGGAAAGTGTGTAGATCTTATGCATGACGATAAGCACTGCGGAAGTTGCTTCAATCGGTGCCTGCATCACGAGAAGTGTAGGTTTGGTATCTGTGGGTACGGAGAAGGCCATGGCTACTCCAGTCACAATCAAGGAGGAACACTGGGGAACTAAGAATTATAGGAATCCCTTGCGTTCTGCACCCAAATTTTATTATTCTGTAATAGTGGGCTAGGTCTGCAGTCCTTTAGGAGGTTAGTATCTAATTTGTATTGCTAAATACTTTCACAATAATGGTTTAATAAGTTGGGGACCAATATCTGGTTCTATTCAATGCAGCACCAAGTTGTTTATTGCTTCAGTTGTGAAGAAATGCTGAAGTAAGTAGAATATTATCATGAAAGCTCTACACTATTTCAAACTGAGCTGTTAGCTCTGAGTCCTGTATAGATATTTCATAGCCAGCAAAACGTATTGTACTAGATCACAGTACTAAATAAAGTGACTGAGTATAACGTTCTCTATAAGTATAAAGTGTATAGGGACTGTAGAATTCTCCTGTATCTTCTTTCTAAATTCTGGGGAATGAATGTTTGGGTGAGGCAATTGAATAGATTGCTTTACTGTAGTTTTCAGAGGTGCAATAATTCTGTGGGGTGTTGGATGTTTCAATGTGAACAAATATGTGCAATTCTATCATTAGTTCTCCAGAGCCGGGTTAAATAGATTCAGAAGCATATATGGTTTATATCTTGAAAAAACTACTTGGTAGAGAATCGAACCAGTGCTCAGCATAGGGGAATACAGTATGCATTAAGAACTATACCATTTTTATATTTTACGGACAACATTAGTAATGGAAAATTCTTTGCTGAGCAATATAAATATTATTGTCATATCCAGGCTACAAGAAAAGCTTGAAAAGATATGCAACTTGCGTAGATTCATTTGGATAAGGTGAACTAATACTCCTATATCACCATCTTTCGAACTGTTTCAACAGCTGTAAGCCATGTTGAATCGTTGGAATAGGGAGACATAACGTAGTCCATTGAAAAGAGAAATCAGGATAGAGTATACACTATTGTAGTATCCAGTTTCAGAATGTATCATTGACCATATTTATTAATTAATTGGAAATAAAAAAATTATTGTATTATGATTTTCAATTAGTTAATAAATACGATCAAAGGTGTATTTTAGAGACTGAATAGACAATAGTATTTTCACGTATGTGAAAATGAGATCAATTAAAAAATGAAGATGTGAAGTAGATAAGAAACTATAATAAAAAATTATTCAAGTTGAAGTGTGGAAACGATCTGCAAATAGTCTATCATTCTAAAAATTGATATGATTAAATGATGTAAATTATGTTTGATATATTTTATGTGTTTTATAATTAATTATATGGAGAGGTGTTGTAGGGGTGGAAGTGAGAGTATATATACAATTTTAAATATAAAAAATGTCACATGACATTCCAATTAGAATCCATTTCTATTTTTTTTTTTAATGACTTGTTACATAGGTAAGTTGTTTCATTTATGTCTGTTGAGAAAGTAATTCATATATATTTTTATACTTAATGCATGTATAGATATAAAAAAAATTAAGTGAAAATTTTGAAACAAATTAAAAGTATTGGTTGATTGTTATGGTAAGTCTATTTTGCAAGATTGCATAAATTATGTTTTTCTTCATTTTTTTTTTAAATTTTTAATTTTATTACAGATAATATTTTTTATTAAATAAATTTTAAACAATATTTATAATTGAATTTATTGCTCAATGATTTTTAGTAATGTTGTATTATTATTACCCAAATTACACATTGCAACTCCAAATGCTACTAGCATATCTATCTAAAATAAATCTATGTAAAAGACACAAAAATATATTCTTCTTGAGATACTTATGTTTTAATTAATTTACTATATACAAGTGAAATAAGATAGACATGTCAAAAATATATATCTTGACATTTTTTACATAGATATATCCAAGAGAGATGTGATAGTTTACATCTCATATAGAAAAGACAAGGTTGTGACATCAATGGTTGGAATATATAGAAAGGAAATTTCTTAAGCACTAAGAATTAAAAGTATACAAAAAAAAGGCTCTAATTATGTTTTTGGATAGTTACCTTTTTGGATTTCAATTTTTGTGAGCACCGTATATTTGGCAAGAAATCTTGTGTGAATCTTTTAGCAGTACTACAAGATGAAAATGGATTTTGTATTTAGTGCATAGTGATGTACTTGGAATTACAAAGGTTCCACCAAGTAGGAAAATTTATATAGTATGTTACTTTTATAAATGATTTTTCTAGAAAGGTTTGGACATATTTTATTTAGAATAAATTTAATATTTTAATAAATTCAAAGAATTTAAGTCTAATATAAAACCAAGTTTGATATTGCACATGTAGTAGGAGTTGCAAGTACATAAATATTCCAAATAAGAAAAGAACAATGGGCTATTATGAAAATAATTTTAGATATTTCTATGGAACTTAAGATTATGCAATTTGCTACCAAGAAAGCATTGTTGAAAATTATATAGACTCATGGATCCTGACTAAGATAGAGATCTTGACTATAAAAAATCTATTAGTGACTAGGTATTCAATATTTTTGGAGAAGTAAGGACAAGCAAAACATAGGAGGAGATTACTGATTTCTTTGAGAAGAATTGGAATAATGGGGAGGTTCTCCTCTTTGGGAGGAAAGTTCAGATTGATGAAGCCTTGATAGCAGAGGTTACTGGCATTCCGATGGAAGAGCATAAATTTTTTAGAGACAGGAAATTCTCTGACGAAGCTATGGTGAGGTTCCCTAAATCTGAGACGGAGAAGCAAAAACTCGTCAAGACAACGAATAGTTACTATGAAGTGGACACTATAAAAGCTTTAGGGAGAAAAGTGCTGAAGGTTATCATGGAGTACATCACTCTCGACGACCGCTTCACTAGGGTTTATGGATACCACTTCGTGCTGCTCAATCACTTCCAGCATAAGGTGCGTGTCTCTATCCCCTTCTTCTTGCTCTGTTCCCTGAGAAATAGCTTTTTTGATCACAGTAGAAGCCCTAAAAGATACCCGATTCTTCACACGGGTCTTTTAAGGCTCATTTATGAGCACTTTCAGAATATGCCTGCCCTTCCAAACCCTATAGCCCTTGTGGAGCTTGATGAAGATGATACTGAGCCTAGCATTTCTGGTTCAAAAGTTTCCCCCGGCCGTGTCAAGAGCTCTTCACCTCATTTGCCCCCCCCTTCTGCCTCTGGCCGTTCCCCCCAGCCTTCTGGTTCCTGCTCTATTCCTGCCTTTGGCCGCACTAACCCTAACGCCAAAGGGGCGGGCTCTAGCTCTCCGGTTAATAAGCTTGTCTCCTACCCTGATGACTCCCCTGTTGCTTTTGCTAAAGCGGCCGGGGATAGTCTTGTGAACCCTCACGTCCCTCAGAATATTCAACAGGAGAATTATAGCCTTCCTAGAGGTGCGGAGTCGGTGATTTTTGGGATCAATTCTGAAAGTGACCCCCCTTTTGACTTTGTTGGAAATGCCAAGAATTGTTCTAAGGACCAATTAAATTCTGCCAAATGATTATTTCATGAAATAAGTGAGCTGAAGTCTAAAAATCTTTCTCTTCATAGTAAGCTGGGGGAAATTGAAGCCAAAGTTGCAGGGCTAATTCAGCTTGAAGCGGAGAAGAATACCAATGTGAAGGATAACACACAAAAGGACAGTACAATCGAAAATGATATTGAAAAAATTAAAGGAACCATGAAAAAAATTGCTAATCAAAACTGTAGAATTGCCAGACATAACTTTGTCATCATCAAAGCCATGTCCGAAAGACTGGAGAAAACCCAGAAGATAGCTCTGATTGTCGACCTTGATCAGGAGAAAGACCAGGATGAGGAAGTTGAGATCTCTAAACGAACCAGATCAAGCACGAGAAGAAAAACCCTGACCACCCCAAATATGACTCAGATCTTTATGGAGGGGGTTCAGGATATGGTGGACCTGGAAGAGGTTGTGGACGAGCTTCTGAAATCTATGAATTAGCTGTGGCTGGGCCCAGCTTGGTCTGTTTGCTGGCCGTTTTATGGTTTTTTTGCGGGTTTTTGTGGCTGTCTGCTTAAACTGGTTTTTTTTCTTTCTGGCAGCCTTTTTGTTTTTCGGACCTCTGTTTTGGTCTTTTCTTGTAATGTTACTCTGCGGTTTCGGGTCCCTGTAAAACCTGTTTATCCCCCTTTTATAAAAACATAGGAAATGGTTGCATTATTTACAATAGAGGTAGAGTACATGGTAGCAATTCATACATGTGTAGTCTAGCTATAGTGGTTGTGCTAAATTGTTGATCTATTTAAAAAAATGGTGATTGTTGATGAAAGTTAAAATGTAATATATATTTGTTCGAGAACTATGCTTATTACCTAGTCAAAATGACTAGGAAAATTCACGGCCCACCAAAAAATTCACTGCCAACAATTCACCATTGAAAAATTCACCACCAACAGTTCACTACCAAACAATTCATTGCCATGAAAAATTCATCTAGTGGAAAATTCACCACCAACAATTCATCGCCTTGGATAATTCATCCCATATACAATTAGAAAATTTGATTTATGATAATAAAATTGAAAGCATTTTTCAATATATTTTATTTATCCTAGTAAAACTAATTATATAACAATATCAGTCATCTCTAAATGAGGTGGAAATTATTCTTTCGCAAAAAAAATTCTCAAAAAATCTCAATGTCTTTGAATTATATATTAAAAAATGATAATGTAATGAATTATCTGCGGGGTGAATTGCTGGTGGTAAATTTTGCACGAGATGAATTTGTCATGTCGATGAATTGTTGGCGGTGAATTTGCCTAAAGCTAGTCAAAACATATTGGTATATAATATTATTTTATGAGAGAAATGACTGAAGGCAAGTGGGTACAGCTGAATTTTTTTGGTAGAGATAAAAATCTTATTGATTCCTTGATAAAAAGTGTGATTACTAAGAATTTTTCTTAGTGTAGAAAAATAAAAGATATAATTGTTCTTAACAATTGAGAGGATAGATATATGCCTTCTTGTATACAATATTCAACAACCTTTAACAAGTGAAAGATTGTTAAAAATAGGTTATTTAATTTTCATATTTATAATCGATTAAAATTATAGAAAAAATAGAAATTTTATTAAATTTTTATTAATTAGAACCTCTAAGATTGTACATGACGCCAATGGAGAGAAGGAATACATTCAAGACAAACCACGCTTTAAAAAGAAATTGGAAAAATATGTTAATTTTCTGGGTTTATCATGAAATGGAGAATAATTCTTCAAAATTAAAATATTTTCTTTTCCATCGGTGACCATTTGCATTAATCACCATTGTTAAGCAGGTTCGACAACATAGCTTTCAGTCCAATCAGTTGATATTAATAATAGCTCCACAGCTGGCAATGCTGAAATAATACGTTCCTTGTCTTGTTTGTTAATTGTGGTTTGTAGGATGTGGAGTAGCTTCCAATTTTAGTCAGGTTGCATGACACACGTGCAACCTTCCTAATGATATCTTTGGACGAGAACCAAATGCCAAATTCAACCTCCTTTTACTTATTGTTAGAGACAATGAGTCACGGGCACCCATAAGGCAGCCATTGCAACCTAAAGGAAGAGAGTGATCAGACAATTAAATGGTAGAGATTATGTCCATACTGTAACATTAATTGCATTGGAACTGAAAAATTTAGCAAAAGCTTTTGAAGTGAAGATTCAAATGGAGAGCTATTGATAACTGATGCTGGAGATTCAGTTCTACTGTCGCTGAATGTCATGCATAGATTTAGTTTGTTAGATTCCTTTAGATGGCATGTTGGCTTTTGTCCCATGCGAATGACTATTAGTTTTCAGCTTTGATAACAGTTGATAAACTTTGCTTTCACCGTGGAGCTGCCCGTCTTCCAACGCAGAGAATAATGCATGTCAAATGCATGGATAGATCTTTAGTCTTTAAGTCTATTTCTTCGTGAACTGATGGAAATAGGGTTCGATTTTTAGGAGATGGAACACACAAAAGGGGGAAGGGATCCTCCTTTCTATTTCACTTTTAGTTTATTCAAGGATATCCTAGAGATCTCAACCTATTGATTCAATTGAGAGAAGGGGTTGTTACAAGGTCTCCTTGGGTGTGATTAAAGAAAAGGGGGTTCACATTTAAGCAAGTGCTTAGAAAGAAAGAGATAAAAGTAATATGCAAAACCTAACTAAATGACCTAGAAAATGAAACTTGAAATGAAACTGATAAACAAAAAGATACAGAAAGTCACCTGGAGGATCAAAGATGACTAAGCAAGATCTGAAAACCTTGAATTTTGTTGTTCTTGAGTTGTACTAGGACTCATATGCCAGAGTGGGCGATTTAGTCCCAGTTTAGGGTTTTTGGGTAGAAGTTGGAATCTCACAGTAACAAGTTTGAATCCACTGAAAACTGGTAAAAGTGCTATACCATGGCTCATATGCCCAAGGTGGTGATTTAGTCCAATTTTGCTTTTCCAGAAAGTCAAGATCTGAAAATGTTCTCCTATCTTTGCACTTCCTTCCTCTATTTTCCAAACTTTGCTTCTAGTTCCGAACCTGCTAAAATTTGCAAAACAAAGTATGGTGTTGATTTACTTATATGGGAGGTTTGCTTCGGTCAAACCCCTAGTTTGGTAATTAAACCTTGATAGAAAGAATAGATCTTGAAAGGAAAGGTGTGTGAAAGTCCTAATCTTAAGTGCATCTAAGATTAAGAGACCTAAAATGCCATGAAACCCTATTCTAATGTTTTATAGGCATCTCATCTAATTTACTGTTTATTAGATCCCAAATGTCGACATTAGTAAAAAATTTGAATTAGAAACCTTAATTTCCTACTCAAACCCTAAAGAGCTGCCACATGGGACTCATACACCCAAGGTGGCGTATGGGTCCCATCTAGGGGGACTCATACATCCAAGGTAGCGTATGAGTCCCACCCTAGCTTTTCAGGGTGAGAAAATGTCGAGGTGTTAGAAAATTGAATGCCTTTGTTAATTTTTTTTGAGATTTTAGTTGAAATAAGCCTTGGGATCCAAAATAAAGGGTCTTAGGAGCCTATTAATGATGATTTAAAGGGTCATGAATGCAAGGGTACCATAATAGGTCTAAACTAAGTGTGAAATTTTACCATCTCCAAGAAGGGAGTACAATTTTCTCCACTACATTTAGCCCCCACTTTAGCGCCCATATAAAACTACATGCATATCCAAGCTAAAGGAACTTAAACAGTAAACTTCATCTCATTAAGGGATACTCATATGGATCCATTTGCAAACATGGGAGAATGAAGCCCCCATTGTAGCAATCAATACACCACAATGTTAGGAACCACATCCTGCAAAACCAATTTGTTAGTTGTTCAGAAATCCTCTTATCTAATCTTCTTTTAGGAATCAAATTTGAGGGTAGATGTATGCCCCCTTGATTTTGCTTGCTTTATGGAGGTGGAATCAAGGTGGCATTCAACATCAAATTGCATAAGTCATATCATAGGATATTTCCACGTACCATACCACTTAGTGATAGACGTTTAATGAGAACGAGAGTGGAATTACAAATCCAACACAACAAACAACATAAAAAATAGAGTTTTGTAGCCCCCAATATGCTAGTTTGAATGATAAAGCACTTTTAACCCTACTATGTAAAATAAAAAAAAAGGGGGATCTTGCTTTCATATGGTTTAGGACATAGAGCAAAACCCGCTTTCTAATTATCTCATTAAAGGGAAACCCTAGAGATCTCAATGCAAAGGAGAAAGAGATCTTGCAATAGGGTTGTCTTAGGGTCTGATTAGAAACTAAAGAGGGATTCACCACCAAGCTAGGGCTTGGAAAGACAAATTCAATGCAAATCAAAATGTTTAAACCTAGTATCATGCAATCTTTCACTAAATGACCTAAAAATGCATGAAAATCATAATAGAAAGCTTCAAGATAAAATGTGTGCACCGAGAAATCTGAAGATGACTGGATGAAGCTTTGAAATGCTGAAAACACTGATTTTAATGTTGACTAGGAATCATATGCCAGACTAGGCGATTTAGTCCCAGATCTAGGTTTCTGTATAGAAATTGAAATCTGGAAAATGGGTATCTAAAATTGCAAAAACCTAGAAAATGAGCTAAACTGGGACTAATACGCTAGAACTGGCGTATCAATCTAGTTAGGGTTTTCTGAAGCTTCAATGTATGAATCTGCACTTTAATTTTTGCTATGTCCTTCCCAATTTATTTTTGGATTCGAAATCCTGATTCACAACCTGTAGAAATCTTCCAAGTATCTCCAATGCAAGGTGTCACTTTTGACAACTTTGAACATTTTGAAAACTTCCTCGAAACTTTCTGTTCAATGTGTCTTCAACCTAAACCTACAAATCACACACTAAAGAGAGGGAAAAAATATTTTTTTGTTAGTAGAAAGGGGTTTGCCTTGGTCAAACCCCATTTTGGTAATCAAACCTTGAAATGAAATGAAATAGGAATGGAGAATGATGAATGAACAAAATAAGATGTTGCAACTCACCAAACCCTAGCAATAAAGTGTTGCTAACATGTATGAAGTGACTCCAATGAATGTAGATCTTGAATCTTGCTTGAATGTTATGGATCTTGAATTGAATTCTAGCTTGAATCATAAAACCCTACATCACAATTGCTAGGTCAAAAATAAACATGATGCATGAAGAATTTTACATGATGCTCTAAAACACTTGATAATCTGCCCTTGAATTCTCTTGAATGCTCTTGTAGACACTTGAATGCTCTTGTTAACTCAAACTTGTTGTATGCATGAATACTTGAATGCTTGGGGTGAAAATGAGTGAAAGAAACTTGTATTTATACTTAATTATGCAAAAATTATTGAAATTACAACACTACAAGCCAACATCAGATCTAGGAAGATAAAATCTTGCCAAGAATTTGAATTAATTTTAATTTTGGGCCACACGATACTCATACACCCAAGGTGGTGTATGAGTCCCATTAGGCATGAATTATTAGACCAATTTCAAAAATGCTTAGAAAGGTGTGAAATCAGGATTGAGACCTAAAACCCTAGGTGGGACCCATACGCCCAAGGTGGTGTATGAGTCCTAGACCACAAGATTTGGGACACACATCCTAAAAACACCTGAATTATGATTGGATGTTGATTTATGTCGGGATCATCTTCGAAAAGATGCATTAAACAAGGCTTGTGGATGCAAAATAAGGCCAATTAAAACATTTAAAGAAGCCCAATTATTTAATTAAACCTTAGAAAAGTGTGAAAGTGTGTTAGAACACTTTACAATAATCCAAATAAGGCACCAGTTAAGTTCATTTAGTTCACTAGGGCCCAAGACCCAATGTGAATATGTTAGACATATTACAACACTAAATAAAGTGCCATGTTAGGGAGTACATTTTCTGTCATTACATCTAGTCCCCACTTTAGTGAGAGGAGGAACTTGCTTCCAACTCACACTAAAGTAGACCAACACACATCAAGAGGGGTCCAAATGTACCAATGCTAGTCAAACAGTATGACGATGATTAGGAGGGTTGCGCAAGCCCCTAGGACCAAGGTCCTATGGCAAACCAACATAGGCACAAAAGAAGACACATGAAAATGATATAAAGAGTAACAACAAGGCATAAGCATACACTGCCAAAGACAAGGAGAGAAGAAAAAGTAAAAGAAGGGGTGGATAAAGCTTCGATCATTTTTCCAACACGATGTGGATCAAATCTAGGTTATTTGTCCAAAAACAATGCATGATTACTTTGAGGTAATGAAACTTCAGGCTATCCATTGGGTGAGTAATCCAAGAAGGTGAGAAACATACACACATGGATGGTATGTGCTCACACACACACATTGAGTGGCTAAGGGAAATTCATGCCTCGAATTGGCTTCCCATCAACCATACCCAAGTTATACCTCCTGATAAATTTGATAAGGCGCCAAAAAACAATGAACTTCAAGCTTCATGAGGCAAGAAAAGCTTCGTATGCACTTGGAACTCATGAATAAAAAAGATGGCTCCACTTGCATGCAAAGTGTGTTATGCAAGGTGGCCATAACTAAAATTTTGTAAATGCAAAATAGGGAACGTTCAAAGGAGTCTTGCTTAATTCATGTAAGGTCTTAACTTAGGGAACATTGTGTCTAATGTCTCTAAGAGTGGACCAATAAAAAAAATAGAAGATTCACAACTTAGGGGATGTAGTGTGTCGCATCAAGCCACTAAGAGGAATATAATATGCTAAGAGAGATCACACTCTTGAAGGACATCACATCCAATGTCATCCACAAAGCGAAAGACACATCACATGAAGTAAAAATACTACACCATGAAACATGATGAAAAAATGCAAAAGAATAATGCCAATGTAGCCCCCACTCTAAAGAAATTGCTAAACACCATGTTGTTAGCAATTACTTTAAAGTAGCAAATGATAAATGCTAACAATAAAGAGGGCATGAGAGCTTACTTGGAAAGCCCTATACCAAGTCATATGTTTCCAAGTAAAGCTATGTCATGTAAAAGAAAAGAGAGGGGTTGCCCCAAAAAATGGAATTCCGAACACACATAAGAGATCCATGGATTTGGGGTCAATATGTTCTTGCTACAATGTTTTTAGAGAGCTTAGAACTATCATCATTCCCCAAATACACATAGAACTGGAAGAATGACACAAAGAGAGTGAAAACAAAAGAAAAATCCTTTCAAGTTGTTGGGGCTGTAAAATTTTGCAAAATTTTAAGTTCCCTTGTTGAAAAATTTGCTTTGCACACTCAAAGATGCACTTGAAAAATCTACCTTAGTGACCTACTTTGGAGGGTCATAATTCAAAGCCCATTTGATTTCATGCCAAATCACTTGGTGAGTGTATTCATTTGTCATACATGAACATGTATGTTTGATTTCAACTTCCTATGATGAGTTTTGACAAGTTGGAGGGTTCTGAGATTATTTTGTTGTTTGCATACTCTCAGACCTATGAAGTGGCCTCCTGTTCAGACTGATATTTCATAGATGGATGATCGTCATGGAAAATGGATTGGTGCTCTGCATTCCCCTCATATTCATATGCTCCCTATTCAAGTTTCAGAGTCTCAGGATCAAGTTTGGTATTTTTACCAGGTCAAAAGCAAATGTAGTTTGTTCTATTTTTTCATCTACATCATCTGAATATTTCAAGGAGGTCAAATTTGACCCTTGATATCTTGTGAAGAATGTGGATTGAAGGAAAATCCTCTTGCACACATGCTCTTGATGGACCTAAATGATCTAGTGTTTCTAGTGGTAGCTTCCTAGAAGGTGATTTGATAATTTTTCAGGAAGGTGACTTGGTGAGTCCTAATTGGTTTTTGATAGGCGAAGTTGCAGAAAAGTCTGAGTGAGCCACTTTGGCATTGAATATCTTGTGCCTCAAGATATGTTTTTCCAAGCCGTTTGTTGCACTGAGTTCTTGGGTCAAATGTCTGCATGACTGTGCATTTTCATGACTTCAGGAGGTTGTTTGACTAGTTTTCTAGGGTGATTTCGGAGGCCACTTGACCTATTTTGACTACTGTGCAAGGTGTTTGAAAGTTGATTCTGATGGTTTCCCACTTCAAAATTTTTATGCCAGATGCATATAGAAGCAGTTTCAGGTCAATTGAGGATGAAATTTGTTTCAAAATGATTTTTTTTAGCCGGTCCCACATGGGGACCCGACATGCTTTACACAATTATGAAGTTTAAAGCTGAGCTTATACCTCATAGACCTCTAGAAAACACATATGAGCAACCAAGAAGCATGTGTGTTTTTGAAAACAATATCTTAATTGAGTTCCAGTTTGTTGTCCATAATCATGTACTAGCTCATATGACACATGTTAGATTGAGTCCCAAGTTTCTTATCAACAAATGATTATGAAGGGATGTCTCCATCATGTGATAAACATCCAATATGAAGAATCAGTTTATGGAATGAATGCTATTGTTGATATTTTATTGCAACTCAATTTTAGTGATGATGTTCATCTTGAAGATTCTGAATATGAAAAGGGTATTGAAAGATTATAACCAAATAAGGAGCTATCAGAGGATAAAATTTGTGTGGATAAGAAGCACATTTTTCTTAATAAGATTGAATCAATGATATATGTTTCCATGCATAAGACTAATTTTGGGGATAGAAGACATTGTAAACACAAAAATGATGTATTTGACCCATGTTTTCTAAACCTCCTATTTGAAGAGGTTTTTCAACCACTCCAAGGATGGAGTTCTTTGAATGATAATGGAGCCAGGTAGTGAAATTGTCATGGGAAGTTTGTTTTGTAGTAAAATGTATCGAATAGTTTGAGATATTTCTATTGGACAACATGGACCTGAAATCATAAACTAGCTAAATGAAAAATAGACATAGTAAACGCTACCTAAAGTGAATCAATGCAATGAATTCTTGTGTTGAATTTTCACTAAGGAATTAGGATTATTTTGCAGCTTTTCGTGGTGAGAGGAAAGAACTAAAGAATGGGGCAATACACCTTGAAGAGGCTAGTGAACCATATTATAAATTGTTCACGTTGCAAACATGACAACCACTATGTTTGCTGAAAAGGGGTTAATTCAATATTGTAAAGAAAATCCTCATGCAGGTGCATGAAGTTGCTGTTTGAAGAACCTCCGTTTTGATGCTTCGAGTGTAGGAAAGTCCTGCATAAGTTTCCTTTGCACAAGAATAGTGTGCGCATGTTGTGAAAAGGTGTATCAAAATTGTTTGAGAAATCCTATTTTGGTGATGAGACCCTAATTTTATTAGGCTTGACCACATCATTAAACCAAACAATAGCAAGATTTGTAAAAGAACACCATTGGAGCAGTGCGTCTGGCACCCTCAAATCACATACTACATTATGAGGATTGGGTTGCGATGAAGGAGTTTTTGACTCTAGCATTTCAAGTGCATAGGCATATCAATATGGAGGGTTATTGAGCAGTATAGGAATCCATGGATGCATTCTATGTGTGCAACCAAATGTTGCTATGGCATACCTGCGTACATATAGTTTGGTATGAGGAGGGTAGAATTGTGTGTTGGCCAATATGAGCACTTGTTTGATGCCTTTAGGGTTCATTGAGAATCAACTGAACATGAGGAGTATTGTCCCATCTCCCATCACAATTTCTAAACTCCTTTTCCTGGATGCATTAGTGATATGCAATGCTCTCCATCGCATATCGCTATTTGGTATCACCTTTTCCATATTGCATCAGAGATACGTGATGGAAACCTAGGGAATGCTGGTAACTGGTGGTGGGCCTGTGGATCATGTCAAATGGAAATATTTAATGAAAAATTAAATGATGGGATAAGTGAAATTTTTAAATGTTGGGCACTAATGTGTAGAATGCAAAAGTGATGTGCACGGGTAAAAAAATATTTTTACAGCCCGATGGAAAAAGTTAAATTCCTCACAATTAAAATAAATTTGAATTGCTAGTAAATAAACACAAGGGCAAAGCTCATGAGTAAATGGGGATTTTCAGTCCCTTATAAAATATGAAGGTTTTTTTACCATGGGGATAAAAAATTTGAGCCATAGATAAAATAGCATGGTAAGTGCATAGGTGAGAGGAGTTTGCTACGATAGAATGAAGATAAATGAAGGGGATTTTCACAGTAAAAAACCAAAATATTTTTGGCTACAGGGCATAATGAGGAAAGTCTTCCTGGTAAGGAATATTTTTTTGTTGCAAGGAAAATGAATGATGAGGTGGGAATTCAAGTGCATATGGGGATTCTTCAATGCTGGAGGCAGTTACTGATCAATGGGGAGGAATGTGCTAGTTTTCTATTAAAGATCTCCACTTAGGGTTTCCATATTTTCCTTAAGTGTAATTTCCGCTTCTTTCTGACAGGGTTGTTCATTGCTTGGTCTCACGAGGAAGCATATTTTGTAAGAAAGTCTGAAATGTAGTGTTGGTTTTAGGTCTCTAGAGTGGTTTAATTCATGTAATGAATAATTTATTCAAAACATTGTTTTTGATTAGGTAAGTAGGGATTTTGAAAGGGCCTTGACCATTTTACATCACAATAGATTTAGCAATTAGTACAACAAGAAATGGAACAACAACATGACAAGAAAGTAGCAAGAAACTACAAAAAAAGAAATCAAAATAGCAAAGGTAGGATAGACAACAATGCCAAAAAATAACAGTCACCCCAAGGGTGAGAGAATTAGACAATCTTCAAGCCTTTACAAGTAGAAATAAGTGGGACCAAGACCCACACAACCAACAAAAAAAGCCTCATAGCCAGCAAAATAGGCCTATATGGACTTGAACCACCAATATTCTTCAAATCAGGCATCATAACTAACATAACGGGCCACTAGACCATCATCCTTACTGCCAACATAATAGCTTCAAATGGAAACCCCCCCAAGGGTGGGTAGGGAAAACCATACTTCAAATCTAGTAACAACAGGATTTAGAAGATCCTGAAACTTAAACCACCAAAAGACAATTAAGCCCAACAAGACACCATGAAAGAACCCAAGGTGAAGAGCACAACTAACAGACCGAGCCTGCAAGCCACCCATCAGGCTGTAAAAGAAACAACCTATAACAACATCCACCCCAAGGGTGGCCAAGACAACATGAGCTTCAAGGCCCCCATAAAACAACAACCAAGCCATCCCTCGAGTTGTGAACATAGCATCCATAAACAACTTCCACCCCAAATTGTACAACAACCAAATAGCAACAAACATTTCGTTAATGGATCCAATTTTAGAGTCATTAAATAAGGTAGTGCTATTGGATCTGAACAACCCAATCTTCCAACAAACCCCTCCACCTCTATAGGAGAAGTAACTAAGACAAATCTGTCAACTACAACAAAGACTCACACCCCCACCAAAAATCTACCTCAATAGGAGTGGCCACCACCTTGATAGGAGCACCAAGGGAGAAGACCAACTGAAGAAGCAAGAACAACCCACCAAGCCCCACAGAACCACTATCCACCTCCATAGGATAGGACACCACCTCAATAGGAAAGGTCTCTACCTCCATAGGAGACACAAACTATAGAGCTAGGAAGACTACACACACTCTAGTGGAAAGAAAACACCTAGCCACCAAGGGAAACATAAGCAACAAGGTCAACATAAACTTTGAATTGGTTTATTATCTTATGTGAATGTTCCTCACTATCCCTACTCACATTGGTTAGTAAACGTTGGATGGGATTGGGAAAACTATCTTGCTGCAGTGGAAAAGGAGGATTTAAAGGATAAAGTAAAAGAGTAAAATTTCATTGCATTATCTTTAGATGAAGTTACTACGGTAGACAATACTTCTTGGGTTTGTATGCATTTGTATACTGTACAACAACATGTTCACCAAGCTTATCTTCTCTATGTTTATAAAATGAAGAACAATTCAACATCGCAAAATATATTTGAACTAGTCAAAAAATATTTGAATGAAATTGCAGGTATGGATGAGTTGACAATTGAAAAAAAAGTTGGTGTGTGTAGGAGCTGATGGAGCTGTAGTGATGCAAGGTCAAAGGACCGGTGTTTGCACAAAGTTACAAACTACTTGTGCACCATACATGCTTGGCATTCACTACATGGCCCACATAATGAATTTAGCATTCAAAATTGTAAGCAAGTTTCCTACAGTATCAAAAGTCAAAAATCTAGTCTGCGAGATCCACACATACTTCTGTCGAAGTCCTAAACGTTTCATAGAATTTCAAAATTTTGTTGAGGGAATAACACCAGGAAACAAAATTCTCAAGGATGTCGATAACAGAAGGATCTCCCTACATGGACCAACGCAAAAAGTTCTTTTAGAATATCAATCCTTGATTAGAGTGATGTATGAAAATCGCAACAAAGTAGACAAAGCTCCTAACCTCTTACATAGGTTAAGCAATATAGAGACACTCTTGGCTTTAACTAGTCTTCTTGAATTTAACTAGTCTTCTCCCCATGCTGAATGTGATGAACGAGATTATGAAGAAAGCCCAAGATAGAACTATGTATATTAATGAATATTCCAATCTACTTAAACATACATGCTTGGCCCTTGATCATCTATATCTAGATGTAAGACAAGATGGCCCAAATTATTTCATGTGGTAAAAAATTACTGATTTGAATGATCCTGATAATTATTTATAGTTTAATGCAATTGGGCACTTATGCATCTATGTATGTGGATATGAGATACAAATGTACCAATGTAAGATAACCATGTGCTCTAGCAGAGAAATAACTATTAACGAGGAATATTTTCAAGGCATTGTTAAATCTGTTGGTGATAATTTGAAGGAAATTGCAAAATATATTTCCTCAGAGATTCATGAAATATTCCATCGACATGAAATACTTGAAGCCATGAGTATCCTGTATCCTCAATTTTGGGAAAACTGAGATAACCCAAAATATTTTCATGCTCAGGTAAAAATCTTTATCGAATAGTTTTCAAAAACTATAACATACATCAAGCAAAAAATAGAAGGAATTTTAGATGAAGCTAACCTTAGAAAATAATGTAGGGATTTTTCAATAGCTATGAAGGACCAATATAAATCCATGGGAAAGGACAAGGCCTTTGAACCGGGATCAATAAAAAAGGTTTGGAAAAACTTAGGCCAGAGTGAAATATTGTGTGGTTCGATATCAAAATATTTCAAACTTGTTGATTTATGTGAAACAATGATATTGGGGTCGGTGGAGGATGAGAGAGTTTTCAGTATATTGAGGTTTTTGAAATAAAAGTTAAGAAACAAACTTCATTGCTCCTGGAGTGCCCTTAGAATAGTAGGGGTCCCCGGCATATCGATATTGAGCAGCAGGGTTAGTAGCTTACCTTGAACCAATTGATCCCATTGAAGAACCACCAAATATGAGGGCAAAAGAGCAAGCACCAGAACCATCAGTGTCCATTGAATCTGACCAGGCCCTTCTTTCTATTCTAGAAGAAGATTGAACAAGGTTGAAAGGTCCGTCCGCTCCTATGCTTGCCGATGATGTGCTTGCAACAAGTGGAGTGCCTTTTCTTTCACTTGCTGAATATCTTTCTCATTTTACTCATTGAACAAAGTGCCCCAATTATAGGAGGGGAGGGATAACCTATTAGGTTCGGGCTAACGCGGGGTCCGGTTCTAGGGCGAATAGTTTAAAGGACATTTCCCACAGCAGGAAAGACAAAGGTAACTAGAGCAAAGGTAGTTCCATACCCGGTTGACTGAGTGGATCCAATTCCAGCAGCGGTTGGAGTTTACCCGGAAGAGCTAGTTTCTTCACTACCATCAATAGAGGAATAGTCCATTCGAAAGGTTTGAAAGCCATAGCCCGGGGCAGTCCCTCCCGTTAAAGCAGATACAAGAATTTGGAAAATTGCTTGAGGATGAAAGGAACTGGGTATAATGTCAGAAATTTTCCTTTTGAAAGGGCACTCATAATCTAGAGGTCCACATGTGAAAGAAGAGGGACCAGGTTGTGCAACACTCCAATTCCAAAGGTGTAAGGAAAATTAGATGCGGAAAAAATTCTCCTAACGTCAATACCTCAGGAAAGAATGCAGATATACTTTTAAATTTTACAATTATAGTTCAATTAAGATGCACTATGAAGTAGATAACATAAACAAAGTATTTGATAATCACATGAACACCAGATATAAGTGGGAAAACCCTTACAGGAGAAAAACCCACCACACCAAGAGAAATCACTTTGTATTACAGTAATGGAGATACAAACAAATGATAGACTTATCTTTCTGGTGCCTATTTACAGCAGCATTCACCATGAAAAATCTTGTATAGGAACCTTCAAGTTACAGTCTACACATAATAGAATTCATTTACTAATCATACAACCACACAGCAATCCGTCGATGCAACCAACTATCAAAATTATCGAACCATCAAGCATCTGCAACTTCAAACTATATTAATGTCGATCTCTATCTATCGAACTTCCTCATAGAACTGTCACAACAAACCAACTGCTAACTGTTCACATTCGGCTCCTCCTATTCATCCATGAGACTCCACATAGGATGGTCAAATAGTCAGAAGAAATTCAAGCTTTGTTGACATCTCGGTGAGACACCAATAGTGTCTCCCCGATGCCCAAAAGCTTCATATCGATGTCGCAAAGAGTTACCGTAGTCGCCAAGATGTTTCACTAAGCTTACAACATGTATCAGCTTCAGTTTTCCTTTCAGAAAGAGTATCGCTCTCGCCAGGACATCCCAACGAGCCTCCTTGTGTTACTCCGAGTTCAGGAGATTATCGCTAAAGCATTCTTATGTCACCAGGAGATCATTCCGAGTTCCATATATTATACCGATACTATTTTTCTTATCGGCTAGACAATCATCTTTCGCTAAGACCATATATCGAGTCATCAAAGTTACTTTGAAACCCCTAGACATACTGAGCGCCACATAGAAGTCGACAAGACTTTTGTCTATTGCTAAGAGGTTTCTCTGAGATCACAAATGTTACATCGAGACCACCATTCGCCAAGAGCTACACCGAAGACTTCAAAAGGTGTTTCTGTCAGTGAGACCTTTCCATATCGGTAGGACTTCTTACCGATAGCATTTCCTTCAGCCAAGTCTCCCCAATGAATACAAACCAAACACTGTCGGTGAGACTTCCATATTACTGAGAGCTCATAGAGAACAACCAAGACTCTCCCCGACGCCCGATTGAATGGCCTGTCGGCCAAAGAACTCCACGTGACAAGAGATCACCCCGAACACAGTATGCCACAGCGATAGGATCATTCGGTGAGACAGAAGCTAGGTCATAGCGACCTGTGCAAAACATGATGTTACCAATCTGCTAGTCAGCCAGACATGATAGATGTCATACCGACTTGGCTCCAATGGAGGTTTCAGCCTATGATGATTGAGGCACATATTTCCAACAAAAGGATGGTATTGGTGGCACTGGCAGTGGCAATGGGACTGGGACATATGACATTGACAAAAATGACACAGTGAATGTTGAATTTGAGACACAGGCTGAAGAAAATGAAGAGCAGACTTGGAATCAAATTCAAGATGACTCTTTTACTTTATCTAATGATGAACGTCAGTTTGAGGACCCTGAGTTTTTTTGGGAAATCGAAGAGAATTAACAACTTTTAGGTATTTATGATGCACTTCATGGATCCCAGGATCAGTTTCCATTGTTCCATACTGTAGTTGATGATATTTTATATTGTATTAAATGAAATTGTGAATCATTGCACTTCATGATATTTTATTTTATATTGCACTTCATGAATCATATTCCAAAGTCAAACTGTAGTTGATGATATTTTATGTTGTATTCCATGAAATTGTGATATTTTACATTAGTTCATACATAGCATTCAATGACGTGTCATATGATGGTGCCTTTGAAAGGTTAAGGCAAGATAAGTCCATAATGTCGCGTGGTCACTGAAACTTGGAACCTTAGAACCAAAGTCCGAAGTTTTGAAGTTTTCCAAACCTCTGACCCACTGACTAGAAAGATGACCAAGAAAGACTTGCAACTCAACAAAGTGAACCATCAACCAAGTCAGGGAATCGGGAAGTTATGAAAATTTAGAGCTCCACGACAAGGTTATAAAACTCCGAGGACTAGCGACTAAGGTTAGGAAAAGCACCAAAACCGCCAATTTGAGTGATAGTAACCACAATAATGAAACTAACCAAAAATCCATCATTCCAATTCTAATAATAGATAATCCATGGAAAAATACTAAGCAAAAGTAGAATAAATCCACACACCATAACTCAAACTCAAAGGTTAGGTCTAAAACACTTGCAACTTAGTTTCTCAACAATGTGAACCAAGTCACGAAATTGGGAAGTTATGAAAATTTAGAACTCCATGGGAAGGTTATAAAACTTAGAGGAATAGAGACTAAGCTTGTTTTGCTCCCTTATTTTGAGTCTATCCATATCATTTCTCTAGCTATAACATTTTACATTAATTATTAATGAAATCTGATCAATGATCTTTCATTAATCTTCTTTGTCATTAATATTATATGCATTGATGTATGTTTTAATTCTGGGTCTGGTTTAATGAACCAGTTAAAGTACCTTGATTAAAGCATGGATTCATATAAAGTTTTAGTGGATATGCTAAGTAGTCATGGAGACTGAGTATTGATGTGTGAATTGTAATGCAATTTCACTAAGATTATGGATATCTGGAATTAAAATCACCTTATATTTCATATTTTAATTGTGTTAAAAGTAAAACTTGAGCATTTAATCAACGATTCATCACTTAAATCAATGCTTACTATATTAATAACATATTAAAAATAGTATTAGTAGCATATACAGCAATGAACATCAACAATCATTTAAAGTGTATCTAGAAGTTGAAACCACTACCAAAATTTTTCTTCAAATGATATAATAAATAATACAGATAATTGAACATCAACACATTACTGAAGTCTGAATTTGAGCTTTTAAATTGATTATCACATGAAGGAATACATAGAGGCATTGGAAATGCAAAATCGTGCTCAAAGACAACTTTGTATAGAGCTGAGTTAGAACTTGGAAACTCATATTATCAAAAATTAAATCACTACATCACCTTTTCTATTGGAACCTGTCTTGGATTCTTGAGTCAATTTTGCATTCAGGGTTAGCAATGGTTTGATGGAATCCAAAAAGGTCACCACATTTGGGTTTTGAGGAAACTGGTCCAAATCAATCTTCCTTGCATCCTCCATCTTCTTTCTGAAATCATTCTTTCGAACAAATCACTCATTTGTGTCAAAAGCCTTTGGAAAACCAAGCTTTGTGAATTTCCTTACCTTTTCATCCACCATCTTCATCTTGTCTGCAGCCAAATGCAAACATTCCTTTGTTTCACGCATTCTCAAACACTTTTCAATGACATATGACAATGTCATTGATGTAGAAAGCCAATTTTAGTAATCCCTTTTGATTTCAAAACATTGTCACTGGCTTTGTAGACTGTTTGTTGAATTTGATTTGCTGATTTCTCTAATGCCAGCACATTTTTGTTGTCCATTAAATATTTTTTAAGCTTATTATGATGTTTTATGATAGCATCAATCAATTGAAAAATGTCACACAAATGATCAATCCCCTGCATTATTTCATCCCAGAGCTTTTGTTTCATATGCCTCATTGTTTCTCTACAAAATGCAAATAACTTATTTTGACAAGACTTAATTTCATTTTTTGCTTCCATCAGCTCTGCCTCCAATCTTTCATTTCATTTTCTCTCCTTCTCCAATTTTTGTTCCCACTATGCATTTCCATTTGCAATGCTTAGTCTTAATTTTTCTGAAGTGGATTTTTCCTCATCATATTTCTTGTTGCTCTCATCTAGCCTTTGCTTTAGTTCATTCATTGCAGTCTCATTCTGCTTATCGTCTTGCTTGTTGATGTAGAGGCAGATTTTTTAATTATTTTTTCTAATTCATTGCTCTTGTTATTTGATGCTTTCCTCTTTGCTTTCTCATTTTCTAGGTCTGCCTGTAACTTTTAAATTTGAGCTTGCAACCTTTTTTTCTCTCTATCTTGCTTTAGCAATTATGTGTACACAAATTCATTATTCTTCTTTGATACATTAATTTTGTCAGTATTTCTGAGTCCAAAAAAATTCAGTTGAAAATTGTTCACCTGGAATTCAGATGGAGCCATCTAATTTGCTGGTTTGTTTTGAACTATGGGAACAAGAAATGTGTACTCCATGATTTATTTACTTGTGTCAAATGTGGGTAATACCGTGGTTGTTTCTGGCTCTAAAGTTAGAGCAGACAAACTCTCCATCAGTTGCGTCTTTTCTTTTTTATTCAATTTTGATTTCTTTTTAAACTCTTCAATGTAATCAAAACCTAGGGATGCAGGAACAATGGAATTCTTGAATGGTGAAGGAATAGGAGTACTTTCAGTTGCTAATGATGTCGAAGCTAGACTAACTGACATTGGGGGAGTGCCTAGAAATAACTCCTTTGTGGTGGATCCACTGGTAGTGTGACTTGTCAAAATCCTTTGCCTCTTTTGTATGCCTTGATTGCCTAGTGTTTTTGCGGTATATTGTGTTGTTGTCCTCTTGTGTGTAATTAGTTGTTGTAGCACATGTTGACCACTACTAGTACTACTACCCATACCATCGCCATTAGAGGTAATGCCAGTTGTACTAAGCCCTCCACCATGGGCATGTCCTAGTTGTGATTGTACCTGACCATGAGGATGAAGATTTGAACTTGATGCTCTAACAAATTGACCTATATACCCTAGGTCTAATTTTTCACCTCCAACCCCAAGGCAAGATTTATCAACTTTTTTTCTATGCTCTACATCTATTACCATCCAAGGGCCTTGTATTTGGGACCACAAAGGACCACCTTCATAACCCATTTTTTTAGCTATGGCTACTCCTATTGTAAATGCTTTTTTTGTGGCCTCACTTAAACCAAGTTTGAAATTGACATGGCTTTCTTCTTGCCTATCATCATTAGATTCATTATCACTTTCTTCATCTTCTCATTCATTCAAATGCTCTATATTCCATAATTTTCTAAACTCAAGATCTTCTTTGTTATCTCCATACTTTGCAAGAGCTCTTGGATCACCTAGCTCCTTCCTCATAGACCAAAAGGCAATAATTTTTTATCATGACCAATTTTTTCCTGTAACTTCCTTCTCTAGAGAATCTGGCATTTTTACTCTACTATATGGTTTATGACCTTTTTCCTAAAAGTTGTTGTACCTCCTAATTGTCTTTCGATGCAATGCCATAATTTTTTCTAACAATTGTTCAAAAGAAATACCATTCTCAACAACACTTTTCTCCATTGCTACTTTGACCTCATTCCAATAATCCTTGTTTCTCAAGTTTTCAAGCAAGGGTTTACTTTGATGTTGAATTCTACTTCCAACATTCTTATTGAGCACAATAATTGATTTAATGGTGTCACATGGATCATACTGCTAGTGACAGATAACATGAAAATCAAAAAATTTCAAAAGATCATGTGCCACACTAAATGCTTTTCTCTCGAATGTGATCCCTCCACATGAAAAAGGTAAAGAAGGAAATAAGGTCTTCTTTCCCTGACTGGTAAAGTGTCTTTCATTAGTACTTTGCATTTGCCTTACATATTCCAAAGAAAAAACCCTTTCTCTCACATGTATTGGAAGTTTGTATGGCTGTACTTTCGATCTATAAAATATTAGCACAATATATTCTTCCATTAAGTACCAATCAACCAATTGTATTTCTTTTCCTAGTTTAATGCAGTTTCTACATGACATAGGCAATCTAGGCATTGGAGTATTTGTAATTGCTTGATGCAATATTGGAGCCAAAAAGTAGTCTACAAAATGACTGTATTTCTTTCAAGAATCATGCATCCTTATATCAATGGTCCATTCATTTACTAGAAGTGGAGCCATTTTATTTTCCTTAGCATTACTATAGAGCTGAATCTGAAGCTTTTTGGTCTGAAACATTCCTTTAAATTTAAATAGAAAAAAATAGCACAAGTAGGTTGTGAACCTAAATGTCTTGGTGGAACCTCCTTTAATCATTAAAAATTGTTTATGCATGGATTCTACAATGTTCCCAATAAATTATATTTGACGTGGAACACGATAATGGATATTATATACCATTTCAAGGAGGCTTGCACCCATTTCCAAATTGCTATCTAGTTTGAGGAAAAATGCTAGCATGGAAATAGTATCCTGAGGCCATGGTCTAAAAATATCCAAATCATAAGGAGGCTTATGATCACCTTTCAATTTATTTCTATCCTGAACAATTCTATTTAAGAAAGAATTTTTCTCCTTTTCATCCATTGCTTCATAATCACTAGCAAACTTTTCTAGGTCAATGTGTACATTTCCAAATTCTTCAGTTGTAAACCCCAAGGCGAACAATTTTCCAAGTTCTTCTGCATTAATGGATAAAAATTCTTCTTTGCTATCTTTATTAACAATTTCTCTTTTGTTATCATCATAATTTAGGGCACAGACCATGATAAATTTCGGGCAAGGGAAAACCTCATGTAACATTATGCGCCCTAATCCACTTACCCGCGGTGCACTGAAACTATTAACTTGCATTTGCTTTGAAGCCTTATTTTGAGATGAAAATCTAAGTTTTGAGGTACGCCTACCATAGGTTTCAGGATCATAAATATCATGATATTCATCAGTGAAACCTAGGGTTTTAAGCAATTTTGCATAATGTATTTTTTATCCGACATTTCTCTTGTGGTAAGTCTACTACTAGTGGTAGACATATTGATACAATCAACAATGTGAAATTTGTGAATTCCCTATTAGTCCTTAATATTTCTTAATTCTTAAGCCTCTTAACCCTAAACCTAAACTTCAAAGTTTGACAAATTAAGATTTTAAGAAACGTTAAATGATGAAATGTAACCACAAGAATTCTTTAACTTACCCAAATTTTAAATTTTGATTCTTGAAGTTGAAATTGGGTTGAAACTTGAAACTGGGTTACTGGAATGGCTTTGTTGGAAGTGGAACTATGGAACCCAGAACAGGGTGATGCACTACAATGAGCAAACTGAAGACTAAAATCTCCTCATGTGCCGATCCTTTTACTTCAAAATAAAATCACTTAGCAATAGAAAGTGTTATTTTTTTGAATATTAAAGTGAATGACACTGAAACATCTACTCGTTACTTATGGACTACACAGTACACAATCAGGTAGTACATGCCACATGGCTTACAACATTTAAAACAAGCCATTAATGATTTACTCCTACATTGACAACAAATTCCAAACCATTGATCTTTGTTAATCTAACGGTTATAGGGTGATTCTGGAGGTTTAAGTTCGTAAGCCTAACACTCTGTGCATTTCATTCCAGAATACAACTACAACCATAAATAATAAACATAAAACATGTGTTTTAAATTTTCTTTAAACTTTATTGTGCTTGGAATGACATCAAGGCCAAGGGGCTAGAAACTTAACATTGCAAAGACCTTGATAAAATGAATTATAATTTCACATTAATAGCACATTGCACAACGATTAATAACACTTAACTTGCAAAGGAATTAATAAAATGAATTACAATGTCACATTAATAGCACAACAATTTATTTTATTACAACTGAATTACAATGTCACATTATTACATAGTACAAATACAAATGTAGGCGCAAGCGCCAAGCTTCTACTGGACCGCTGATGAAAAGTTGAAAACGTAAATGTGATACATGTACCACTGAAAATAAATGGAACTTGTCGGGTCAACCATGAGCTCTAAAAATAAACACATGGGACTTGCTAGGTTAGCCACAGGCTCTAAAAATAAATGCATGGGGAAAGGGGGACCAATTAAACTAGGGAAATGGGAGCTGTGAAGATACAAAATATACTTAGCCCCTTTCAAAACTAGACTCATGTAGAAGATGAGGGGTTGTAAAATTGCTCCCATGTAGAAGATGAGCACTAAAAATAAATGCATTGGACTTGCCTGGTAAGCCATGGTGTCTTAAAATAAATGCAAGAGACTCTCTTGGCCAACCATGCAAATGATGCGAGGTAGTAAAATTGCTCCCATGTAGAAGATGAGCATTGAAAATAAATGCATGGGATTTTCTTTGGAAACCATGTAGATGATGAGGGGTAGTAAAAATGCTCCCATCTTCTACTTGCAACTTCCATGCACTAGGATAGCACTTATCTCCATCATAGCTCCTCATCCTGGTTCAAAACCTGCCTAAGAAGTTAGGTGAACCAAATCAACTTCTTTCCAATTCCACCCATTCTGAACTTGAAGGAAATTGGTCTTTTACTCTATAACTACATAACTTGAGGCAGGGGAATTTAGAGCATCCCCAATAATACTACATCATCTTCTTCTTGAATCCTTATTAAGTTATTAACCCTACAAAATGAAAACCCTTATGACAATTCAATGAATGATTTTAGCTATGCTCACTATCTTTATTTATGGGCCAAAAGTTTCACCAAAAGTGCCACTACCAGCCTAGTCCCTTGTACACCTCACACGTGTTGTATATAGTTATGTGTATAGTTACTACTAACTAGTAATAATTGCTATTCCCACAAACCAAAAATCCAACTTAATCGGTACCTCAAGCTGACAAACTGTCAATTGTCAAAATCAGCAGTGCCACACAAGCTGTCGATTGTCAAAATCACTGGATTATTGACATCATCATCTATGATTCTATAGTACATCATGTAGTTTTCAATATAAAGCTATCCAATCAATCACTGTGGCTATTGATATGGCATTAATCCACATCGCTGCCCAGTACCACAGCCAAATCGAGATTCGAGAATTTCAATAAAATAAATGAAAGGTAGAATACTTCAACGCATTGAAAAGAGAGAATTAAATGTCTCAGTTTACCTTAATCATTATCAATGTCCACTAATAAGTCACAATAAATTTCTCTCACTTATGATCAGAACTATATGTTGATAATTACTATTAGTTTTAAAATCCACATTTAACATTTTTAAAATAAAATAATAATTAAAATCTCAACCATTAATTTTTGAAAAATCTAATGGTTCTAGTGTTATTCTAGAGGTTTCAATTCACAAGTCTAGTACTTCAAGGATTTAATTCTGGAATGCAACTATAGCCGTCCATCAAAAATTCATCGAACGATCCTTCTTTTAAAACAAACTTTATGCACATACATAATTTAAAATGGCGACATCGTTACATTGACGAGACTCGACCCTCAGGATTAAAGAGTTAATATTTAAGGCTTTGTCATAAAATATTTTAGTCTGACTTAGGCAATATTAAATGGTAAACACTAAAACAAGAGCACGATGACCGACAAACCTAAATAATTAATAAAATATCAACCATTGATTTCTCAAAATCTAACGGTTCTAGTGTAATTCCGGAGGTTTCAGTTTGCAAATCTAGTGCTTGAGAGATATAATTCCGGAATGCAACTACAACTGTCCATCAAAAATTCATTGAACTCCATAATGTTGCGTGGTCGCTGAAACTTGGAACCTTAGAACCAAAGTCTGAAGTTTCAAAGTTTTCGAAACCTCCGACCCCTCGACTACAAAGATGACACTAGTGAATTTGCACTGACAATGACACTTCACCACTGCATTTTTTTTATTATTTTGATATTATGTTTAATTCACCAATGTTTTTTTCTTAATAATTTGAAAATAGGTTTAATTCACCAATGATTTTTTTTTTAGTTTGAAAAAAAGTTTAATCGCCAAAAAAATTATTTTGGTTTGAAACAGGTTTAATTCGCCAATCAAAATATTTTATTGGTTTGAAATAGATTTTAATCACCAATGGGAAAATTTTAGTGGTTTTAAAAAAAATGCATTTCGCTAGGATTTTCCACAGACTTCTAATGATTAGAAAATATTCGCTAATGGACATTATTTTTTTCATGAAAAATGAAAAAAATTCACCACTAAAATTAATATTTTTATTGGGAAGTATACAAGATTCGCTAGATTTACACCTTCACCAAGGGGGGGTTTCTTAAAGTTTTCCTTGGCATGAATCCATAGTCTACCTAAGAGAAGATTATATGCAAGATAATTAGGCATAACATGAATTGGTTTTTCCAATGTGGCCACTCCAACTGTAATAGGTAAAGTGATCACACCAAGCAATTGTTTGCTTACATTGTCAAATCCCTTGATGGATAAACGATCAGGTTGAATAGTTGATTTATCGATGCCTAGTCTATGGAGAAGGTTCACTCCACACACATTAAGAGTGGAGCCGATATCCACAAGAGTTCTCTTAATCCCTTTTCATTTGTATTGAGCGATGATCACAAAGGCTTCATTTTGGTTTTGCACATCCAAAGGAGGGAGCTCACTTTGGTGGAAAACAATGTCAACATTTATGGCTTGAATCATGGCTACTAGATCAGTGGGTTGTGTATTGGAAGGGACAATAAATTGTTGTAAAGCATTTTGAATCATGGTGTGATAATGAGGGGAGACTTGAATAAGGTCCCATAATGATATCTTAGTGTAGAACCTTAAATCTGCATTAGCTCAAAAATAAAATCCCTTAGCATTGTTAGTAAACCAAAGCAAACAAAGATTCCCTATAAGATTCATATAATCACAATAATAATGCAAAAGAAGCAAGCAAAACATAGAAAACATCATTCTAATAATCAAACTAGCATCTTATAGTGGATTGGTGCTTCTATGGAAAGAAACCCTTTTCCAATCCTTGATTAAGCTAAGCTAAATGATATAATGCCAATGATGATGATGGAGTAAGATGGGAAAAATCAGTTCTCCTAAAGAGAGTGACTTTACACATGAATGATTGTAGATGATTTGTGGAGTTGTGGAGGTTTTGAACAAGAATGAAGCCTTTCATTTATAGGATTTTTTGATGAGAGAACAAGCCAAATGTATGGATGTGGGAAAAATATTGGACCAATGAAAGGAGGCCACTTGTCAAGTTGTGATAGGCTGAGGGATGTGCAAGATTTGGGAAATGTGCCCAAGAGGGGGAAATTCAAATTTGAATTTGTGATATAAATGCTGAGTGGGGGACATGTAAGAGCTCATAAATGACTTGTTGGATGTACCTTTCAACTTGCTTTTGAATTCAAATTTGAGGGAAGATGCCATGTTGAGTGAAAATGCTGACTTTAATAAATCAATAAATGGATTTATTTGTGCAAGTAGGAATATCTAGAGGATGTGATGGGTGGTTAGGTTAGGCTAATTAGGATTAGATTAGCTAGGATGATGATTAGGTGATTTTGACCAATTGACTCAAATATTTGATTTATTTAAATCAGAAAAGGAGAAATATGAATTTTGAGACTTAATTAAATAAAGTCCTGGTTTATTTAATTAAATGGATGATGCAAGATAAAGTTTGAATGATTTATGAGAGATGAAATGTTATTATTTGATTAAACCATTGGATTGACCTGTATGCATATTTTGCGTGTCTACACTTAGTAGGAGTATTCTTTAGTTGTTTGACAAGGTTGTACTCCTTTCCACTAGGAGGTCCTGGTAAGATAGGATTAGGGATGATAGGGTTAGGCAAGGGTAGGGGTGTTGTGGTTTGTTGTTGTGGTTGCATATTGTTTCGAGTGTTATATGTATGAGCAATGGTATTATGACTCGACTGCTGCGATACATTATTCATGTGGGTAAAGGACAAGTTCAGGTTTGGTTTGAGTTTGAGTTTTATGTGGAGGGTAAAGAATGAGTTGAGGTTGAATAATTTTAACATCCCTTAGCGAGTGAGAGTTATCCTTGTCTTGCATCATGATATCCTCCCTATGAGGAGGGTTTTTAGGAGAATAAAAAACCAAATGTTCTTGACACTCACAGATTGGTTCGTCTAAAATGACTTTATTCCAAGTAGGGGAATGATCAAGGGTTGAATTGTCATGCTCAACAAGGGTTTCTTTAGGGGAAGGGGGACAACTAAGATTCTCATGACCTTCACAAAATAGGTTTTCTAATGTCAAAATATCATCTTCACAACAAGAAGAGATACTAGGAGAAGAACAAATGTTAGTGTCATGGATTCCTATGGTTGTGTGATGTTGGTGATTAATGTCTTGTCCACAAAAAGATGTAAGAAGAGAGAAACAACTTGGATTCTCAAGAATCTCATTGATTGGTTCTTTAATCACCAAAGTATCTTATTTTCCAATAGGAGAGATATTAGGAGAACAAGTATGAGTGTTAGGAATGTCCAAGGTTGTATTCTCTGTCACAAAAACACTCTTAGAGGGATAATATAGGGAATGTTTCTTAATATGGCTAGTTATGTAAGATACTAGAATTGTTTGAAAAAAATAAAGAGCACTTGTAACCATTTCATGCAATGTTTTAGCAATATAAACAATGTATGTACAAAGATGAAAAACATTCTTATCCAATATATGCAAGATTTGAAGAGTGTACATAATGAATATGCAAAAATAAAAAGCACTTTTAACAAACTTATGAAAATTTTTATGGATAGAAATATTGTATATGCAAAAGTGAAAAGTACTTTTATCAATGTTATGCAAAATTTTAGAAATGTAAATATTTTCAAGTGTAATGATGCTTGTGATTGAAATGATTTAAAAAATGACTACCCTAAATTGATAATTTTGAGCTAGATGCATAAAAAAAATGTTGTAGAAACTTTCTAGACTTATAGTATATGATACTAGGAGCCTTAGGAAGCACAAAAAGGATGTTTTTGACTCTCTAATAGATTGTTCAAAATCTGGTTTGGGACTGATTCGCCCATGATGACGAATTAGTCCCAGTAGGGGTGTTTTGCAATTTTTATAGATATTTTCAATGGCGTTTAATGATTTTTGTGTTGGATGGTCTGAACACTAAATGTAAATGCACTTTTTAGGTTTATTTCAATGATTTGAGAGACACAAATGCAAACTATATACAATTTTTTGAATGCAAAAATTTGGAACCCTAGAATGCTAATTAACCAATGCAACATGAAATACAAAGCTAATACAAGAAAATATAGGAAATGAAGGAAATCTAAATTAGAAAATAAGGTGTTCAAAAAGAATATTCACCAAAATGAATCATATATTTTTTGGGTGCTATGGCTCTCTTACACTCTTAGGGTTTTTCACCTAGAAGGAGAGAGATAGGCCAAAAACCTAAATCTAGGTGGTTCACTCAAACTAGCGTATGTATGATGAAATTATCAATAAATGAAATGATATAGATGTATTAAAATAGTAAAATCTATTGATTATTAAGTGAAAACTATTGAAATGCAACTTGTTGGAAAACACATTGTGATATGTAGAAATGAACTAGAAATGAATACAAATTACAACAGAAATAGATGAAACTGAAAGTGTGCACCTGAGATATTGATGAAGAATATAAATAACTTTTGGAATGCTACTGATCCTGATTTTTAGGCCTTGTGGGACTCATTCGCCATTCTAGGAAAATTAGTCCCAAATCTATAAAATTGTTTCGGAGCCCATTTTAGACAAATGGGTATCCAAAAATGCAGAAAACCATAATTAGGCCTGGAAGTGGGACTCATTCACCACCCATGGTGAATGAGTCCAATTCTAAATTTTTGAAGATTCAAAAGTGGAAACAAGAGCCTTCGATTTGCACTTTCTACTTCTCTAGGTGTCTGGTTCTAAAATTGTCAAATTCAGGCCCGATGGTGACTTTTTGTTGATGTTTTTCCTTATCCAATGAAGAGATGACTTGAAAAACTTTGAAATACAATATTCAATGATTTCTAAGCCTCCATGATTCCTAAATCTGCAAACACACAAGAAGAGAAGAAGAAATGTTGCATGTTAGGGTATGGGGTTTGCCTTGGTCAAACCCCTTTGTAGGTAATTAAACCAAAATGATGAAAGAATGTAATGAAGCATGAAACAATGGAGTTATTACCTTTCCATGATGTTTGATATTTAATTTCTGTAGTAATGGAGGAAGATTCTACCCTTAAATGTCTTAGGAGGCTATCTTGAGAACTTGCAATGATGAAACCCTAACTTGCTTGACTTGAAAGAGAAGATAGATGATGAATGAATGATAAGAGATGTGTGAATGAGTTAAGAGATGTAAATTAGGATTTAGAGACTTGGTTTTATAGGAAATTCTCCTAAATTTCAGGTAAATTGGATCCCTAAGTTTGACATGAAGAAAAACAAAACTTAAATTCCAAAATTTCTTGCTCAAAAGCCAAAAATGGCCCAAATGGGACTCATTCACCACCTTGGGTGAATTAGTCCCACCTGGTAGGGACTCATTCACCACAGATGGTGAATTAGTCCCAAAGGGGCCCATTTTCTAGCTGGGTTCTTGAGGAATGAGTAATTTCAGTTCTTATGTTGATTTCATTGGGTATTTGATAAAATTATGCCTTAGGATGCACAATATGGGGTCATAGGGGCCTATTAATGATTATGTGAAGGTTAATTAGGGCTTGGGACACAAAATTCAATGTGAAAGTGTGATTAAATACAATTTACAACACTAAAATGAGGTCCACTTAGCCTAGAAATGTACAACCAATGTGAATGTGTAAGACACATTACAACACTAGATTAATATTAATTTTATTTTACAAGCCTTCTAGATTGATGTGAGGATGTAATTAAATACATTTTATAATGTTGAATTAGGGAAAAATGGGTTTATTAAGTCTAGAGAAGTGTGAAAGTCTTTTACAATACTTTACAACACTTTATAACACCTTTACAAGACATCAATAAATGCATTTTATTCAATTTGCAAGGGTCCAAGACCTAGTGTGGATGTGTAAAACACATCACAACACTAAATCAAGGCCTTATTAAGTCCAATTTATCATTAATTATTCCCAAATCAAGCAATTTCCTTTTTTCTACGGTACACCCACAATCAGATAACTATAGTATAAGATAATTTAGCTTAGTGAAGAAGTCTTGGATATTATCAAAATATGAAGGATTAAGAATCATAAGTTAATTCTCCAACTTAAATTCATCATTTTATCTGGCTTACCAAAGAGACTCTCTAAGGTAGTCCAAACATCATTTGAATGTGTGCAAGATGCAACATGATATACAAGATCTAGAGAAGTTGAAAAAATAAGAGTACCAAGGGCTTCATCCTTTCTATCAAACCATTTTCTTCTTTATGTAGCTCTTGTGGGGGTTCTAGATCTATGCCAAATGTGATTCTTTGCAACTTTAATTTTAACAATGAAACCCCCATTTGTGACTTCCATTCATGATAGTTATATGGGGTTAGAAGTAAAACTTTTAGAAAATATATGATAAAATTAGAAATTACAATAGAGGAACAACACTACCCCTCACAATAGGGTACATGTAGGATCATGATGGGCCAAAAAGTGGCGATATGATGGGTATGTGTAGGGTATGTGGCTGATCACTTTTTTTTTTACCCAAGATTGATGAAATAAAAAAGGTTTTTAAAGGAGATTCTCAGCTTTCCACCAATATAAATTATGCTTTACTTTGAATTTAATAAATAATTATTATTTATTTTCTATTCAAATTATGACTAAAGTCCTAGTTGATAGGCTGATTGAAAAACATCTATAGCTTTCGAAAGGTATCACATTTTTTGAATCCAAAATATGCGTTACATTCTATGCTTCACATACTATAGGATTAAAAAAAGAAAAATTGAATTTCATGAAGTTTTGACCAAGTTAAGGTGGTCAGACATACGAGTTTTTATTTTTAAAAAAAGTTGTAATAAAAAATTCATAATTAATTATTTACCTGGAAAAAAATTACAAAAATATATGCATCACATCCAGACATGAGTCCTCTACTTATATCTAAAATCTTATAAAAAAAATATTATCATTTTACTGTGGTTAGGGTGGTCAGATAGACACCTACTTCTTATTTTTTCCCTGAAATTTAAGTACTACTGTATTGAAATTTCAAATTTTTACCAAATAGATATATTTAAAAAAAAAAAAACCTAGTAGTTTAGAAACTACATTGAATTTGCTACAGATTCTATTCTTACATACTTTTGAAATAATATAGATAACTTATTCAAATTTTTACGTTAAGTTTCCTAAGTCTAATTTTTTTGAATTTTTTGCCACTTAAGGGCCTATTTTTTCCATGATGATCTTGCACATACCCAATACAAGAAAATAACCCTTTTATCCCAAAGAAAATGCTAGTTTTTTGCAAATTTACAAGTTATGCCAAAGTAAAAATTTGGGTTCAAACTACAATTTTGAAATTTTGGAAAAAAATTATAATAAGTACATATATATAAATTGAAGTTCTCCTGAATATCTTCCTGATACCATAAGAATAGAGAAAATTAGAGTTTATAACAAAAAAATATGAGCTTAGAGGCTAAAACACAAGATTTGACTTCAAGCTAGAAAAACAAACATCATATATATATATTTTTTTGAAAAATAACCTATACCATCATAAATTTTTCCAAACCATCTTTCCAACAATATCTTGTTCGTCGAAATCCAATTTCATTATGAATTTTTGAGAAATGTTGAATTTAGTCTATAGTGACGACCCTCTTAGCAAAACAATAGTTTGCGAAAATCAAATTTTTCTAAAATCGGATTTTTTAATATGAAAATAGGGGTTTTGGGGCCTTCTAAATGCAATAGAAACATCCATTTTGGCTATAAATGCTCTAATAAAATGTTGTTAACTAGATCGAAGCTTCAAACCCTAGTTTGCAACTCTATAATACAATGGCCAAATTGAGCGAAATAAAAGCTATATCTAGATTTCTTGGACATTCTAAACTCAATAGTGAGCTTAAATGTACACCAACATCCTCCAAAATAAATTTAAAATATAAATCCACAAAGAGAAAACCCCAAATATAGAATTTCTATCAAGTTTTTTTGATTCTCCAAGTCATCATATGATGCAAGAGAAGATTATACTCAAATTTTTAAGATTCACCAAGATTTGTAACCTTGCAATAAATCAATCCTAATTATCTCCCAAATTTGACAAGGAGATTATAAATTTGAAGCTTTAATACCATGTTAGAGTCAACAAGGACTCAAGCCTCTAGGATCACCTACAAAACCAAGAATAACCTTCTACAAGATAAAAAAGAAAGAGTATAAATTTATAATAATGGATGCAAGATAATATATCCAATATGCAATACTGAAGATTGGAATTGTATTTTATTTTTGCATGAGAGGCCTTGCTTAGAAAGGCAAGGTGAGAGATAGGATTATACAAGATTACATGACATGCATCTTAATCCTATGTTATGAGAATACTAACTGACCAAAAGGTTAAAGAGATAAAATAAGATAAGATCTTATATAGAAAACTAAGACTTATAGAAGGACATTGAGAACCTAAGTAAAATTAACATGTGAATAAGTACCCTTGCTAGGAATTAGCTAGGTACAAGACATTTATTCACACTAACAACTTCTCTCTAGAAAAATGTACATATGCTTCACAACGAAATACTTAAATATATTTCAAGGAAGGATTGTTCCTAACCACACCACCATGGGTTCTTCTCAACAAGAGAAAATATATGAGAACTATTAACTAAGTAACAAGTTGAGGAAACAACTTCTATCCAAGGCATTTATTCCTAGTCAGATCCAATATACTTCTAGCCTCGTATATTTTACTTATTAAAAGTATATTTCAATTCTTGATGGTTTAGATGTTTTCATAGTTAGAATTTACATTAATGATGTTTATCATGCATTTTGTGCCTAAAGATGTTTTGGATGTGATATAGAAAACACAATCCTTATATATTAGGGATCACTATTGGCTCACTTGTAGCTTCAAGTCTATGGTGGGATTTTTTTTCAATCTAGAGGTTCCCACGAGTGTAGAATTTTATTTCAAAGGAGTTTGGAAATAGTGGGTGGGTGTGTCCAATGGAGTTGATGTCAAGCACATGACACTCTAGACGATTTATTTAGTCTCGTGAGTGCAAGATCATGATGGAAAAAAATAGAAGTGAAGAAAAAATAACATGAAAGTGTTAGCTAAAATTATGAAAACCTTTTTTGGTTCAATTTTTTTACTATATTTGGCTTGGTAAGTCAACATGAAGTAGATATTTGTTCTTAAAATAGATATAATTTATAAAAATAAAATGGACATCTATTATGGAAATCATTTTTTTACCTATAATAACTATGAATTTTGTGTGTGAATAAATGAATATCTATTTTGGTTTAAAAAATTCCCCTCAAAATTCTTGCATGAGAATTAGGCTTAGGAATCCAAACTTCCCTTTTCCATGTAAATGATGATCTAGGATATTTTCACGTATTTTCCTTGATTTCACTCTTCATGTTGGTATATTTTTAATCCAAAGTTGATAAAATCATAAGGGAATTCTCCATAAATTCTTAATATTCTAAAAATATAATATATGCTTGATTATAATTTTAATAGATAATAATTAATAATTTATATGTACACTATGTTTGATTCCTAATAGACAAATTTATTAAAAAAGTCCATAATTTTCTAACGTTTTAACTCTTTTCAATTTTGAAAGAGCATCACACTATGCTTAGTTAGCTACACATCTAAAAAAATGAATTCTATATTTTTTGACTAAGATGGGTTGGTTGAAAAATTGTTTTTTAATAGTTTCAAAAAGTCATGGTAAAAAAATTATAACTAATTATTTACCTATAGAAAAACTCACAAAAATATGTTTCACATGTAGGAATGTGTTCTTTAATTACATATATAAATAATCAAAATTAATTTATTTTTACGGATTTCAATTGATTAGAATGACGTCTAATTATTTTTAAAAAATTGTATTTCCTTGTTGAAATATCCAATTATCACTAAATTAAGTTATATTTTAAAAAAATTAGTAGCCCTAAATAGTATCCAATATTTTACAAATTTAATTTTTAAATATTTTTTATACTATGTCAATAACTCCTTCAAATATTTATTTTAAGTTAGATATTTTTTTATAATTTTCATTACTATTTAGAGGTATTATTTGGCCTAGGATGATTTTGCACTCGTCCTAGTCCTTCAGACCAATCTGTAGGATGTATAATGATAACAATGTACTTTCAATTGAATATTCTCTTCTTTTTATAAATTGCATTATGTTAAAAAAGTAATTTCATGGTTAGTTAAATTACACTACACTAAGGCCTGCTTTGATTTGAGCTCCTCTGATAGCATAATTATCCGCAACTTGCTTTTTGTGCCTTAATTCCACCACCTTGACTTGTAATGATGGGGAAAATGGGTTTGCCGCCAAAGCCTTGGTACCTGAGCGCAGGTCAGAGGTGGCCTCATAAGACCGTCGGTGAAAGATAGCCAGCCGGTGCCATTCATTCAATGGTTGATGACAAAGCCTCGGGGATCGATGAATTTCCTTGTGAGTTTTACAAGGCCCTTTGGAATTGTGTTGGGCAAGATCTGTATCATGTTTACTTAGAGGCTTTTCATGCTAATTCTCTGGGAAATTTAATAAACAAAGGAAATATTAAATTCATACCTAAGTCTAGAGATCCCAAGGATATTTGTAACTGGAGGCCTCTTACACTTCTCAATGTCTCGTACAAAATCATCGCCAAAGCTTTGGCTCTAAAAGACTGCCATCTTTTACCTCAGATTGTGCGCGCGGAGAAAATAGGATTTATCAAATCCAGGTTCATTATGGATATATTATTGTCATGTGGGAAGGTATGGAGTGGACCGGATGATCAAACCAGAAGGCTATTTTTCTCAAAATTGATTTTGCTAAAGCCTATGACCACATTGAATGGCCTTTTATTCTTGCTCTGCTGCAAGCTTTAGGGTTTGGGCCCAATTTCATTCAGGTTGTTCGCATGCTCTTTGCAGATGCTTCTACTTGTATCACCATTAATGGCTGCCAATCCTTTGCATTTGGGCTCTTTCGTTCAATCCGACAAGGATTCCTGCTTTCCCCCTCTCTATACGTGCTCACCGCTGAAGGGTTTGGTTACCTTTTGGCCAATGTGGTTTCTCAATAGTGTGTTAAGGGCATTCCCTTCATCTTCTAGGTGTTTTCGACTAAGCTATGGCAAGCTGTTCTTTCCATAGTTGAGCATAAGCTTGCTTACTGGATTACTAAGCCCCTCTCTTTGGTAGGGAAATTTCAGGTGTGCTCCAAAGTTCTCATGGCCACTCATGTTTATTATTCTTCTTGTTGGGCCCTTTCTAAAGCCGCCTATGGAAAAATTGAAAAGTTTCTCAAGGACTTCCTTTGGGCTTCTGCTGAATCCCATAAAGGGTTTCATCGTGTCACCTAGGAATTTTGTTGCCTTCCCAGAGACTCTGGAGGTCTTAGGTTGCTCTCCACTGATGCAGGAGCATCCAGTGGTGTGAGGGCAATCTTGCATCACCCAAAAAGATGATTTCCATTTTTGTTCCTATTGTTTTCTTTTTGTAGACGTTTTTGTATTTTTGGATACCCTTTTCGTCGAATAAGAGTTTCCAACTTTTAGAACTGCTTTTTTGCTTTTTCTGCTCAACTACTATTTTTAGTAGGTTTGAATTTGAAGTCGTGGGAAGAAAGAAATTTATGGGAAGGTTCAGGATGGAAAAATACACAGTTTGGTGAAAGAATCATGTCAAGATCATTCACGATTTGAAAGTTATTCAAGTTCTAGTTTTTGCTTTTTGCCCTGAAAAACCTTCCGAGCTTAGTTTGAGGCACTAAACAATCCCGGATGGGCCTAAAGATTTGCGGAAATGCCAAAGTAGTCCACTAAAGACCTACTTTGCAAAATTTCATCTTTTCGAGAGCTTTCCGAAAAGGTATTATCATTGAAAATCCAACGGTCGGATTAAAAGTTATGGCTACCAGAAGTTGGTGCATATTTTAGAAATGTGCTAATTTTTGACTGTGAATTTAAACTTGAATTTCAAATTGTAATTTTGGCGCCAAACTGCCAAAACTCATATCTTGAATGTTGTTTTTGGTTCCAAACGGAAAAAGGGGCTATTTATGGGCTAGTTTCTGATTTTTGGTAGCTTTTTGGGGAGAGAGTTCGCATGCTACAAAAAGGGGATTTTCTGTAATTCTGTAATTTTTTTTTCTGAAACTTTTGTAGCTTGTATGTATCGCAGAGCTCGAGGATTTGGGATCCTCTGCATGTAAGATTTTTTTTATTGAATAATAATCAAGTTTGCTAGTTGGGAGTATTGTTTTCTTTTGTCTCGGGTTTGCTCCCTCGTCATCCACTCAGCGACAAGGCACTTCCTTGTGTGTGAAGTGGATAACTCGGGCCCTTACAGGAGATGAGGCCTAGAAAATTCTCCTTAGGCATTGTATTCAATCAGGATTTCCTGCTCACAGACCTGCCTGGAAGGGGATTGCCTTTCAAATGCTTCTGGTCATGGAGGAACTAGTTCAAACTAGGGGCCCGACTTTTGTTGCTAAAAGCATTTGGAGAGCTTAGGAGGTAGTTAAACCTTGACTCTGTTGGGCTGGTTTTGGTTTTCATGATGGGTTTTCACTCAACCAACAAAATGTTTGGTGGTCTCCTCTTTTTGCTAGCAATGGTCAGCCTCTGGCTAAATTTCCTTGGCTTAAGGCACTCAGATTCCACAAGAAAGGTATTCAAACCTTGCAACAGATATTTCACAGACCCACAATGTGTATTATGTTGTGGGAGAACTTTTGTGCCTTGTACGGGCTTCAAAACTAGGACTGTGCAACTTATGATGGTTTGGTGAATTCTATTCCTACATAAATGCTTCATAAGGTGGGTATTCGTGGGTCCAAGCCCTGGTGGAAGGACTGAAAGTGGTACCCAGACACCCCTTTCAGGAATTACAAGCCTAGGCTTGGTTATAGGTGGCTCTCACCACATTTTCCTATGATTTATAATCTAAACTAGAGGTGGCTTCTTCAATATCCCACTCATGTCTGGCGTAAAAGATTTGCTGCCACTTGGTCTGCAATTGTTGAGTCAAAACTTGCCCACTTTGCTTGGTGTATTCTTTTCCAAGGCTTTCCTGTGGGTTCTCGGCTTGTTCACCTGGGGGTCTAGGACCCTTGTTACCCTTTTTGTGGGCAAGCCGAGTCTTTTAAGCATCTCTTTCAATTTTTTCCTAGAGCCCAGTAGTTTTGGACTTGGATTCATGACTTATTTTGACCTTTTCGACCAGAGCCCTTTTCCTGGCATATGGTTCTGCTGGGAGACTCGCCCAAACTTCCTACTAAGTATACCCAGCTTTGGAACACTTTCAGGGTGGAAATCCTTTTTAATTTATCTAGAAAGATGGAAATTCCTACATATTTGCTCACACTCAAATGGATAAAAATGTTTCTTTATATTCTAAAACTATTATTTGTTCTAATGCGCTCTTACAGATTTAGGTGTAGGTGAATAAAGTTGCACTTGAAGTTGCTCACCTACAAGTGCTTTTGGACCACCGGGGCAATGCCCTGTGTACTATTTCTCAAGTTCCCACTTGCCCACCTCCTCCCGTGGTTGGTCGCCCTCTTAGGGCTGACAATGGAGTGGCTTTGCGCGCCCCCGCTCTTAGCCTCCTCTTCAGTGGGGATCTTGCCCGCCTCGGCGGACCCGCTCTCCTCTGCCTTGGGCTGGCCAGGGGTGGGTTTCTAGCGGTGCTTCGGGAAGCGGTGGTGGCAGTTCCAGGTGGCCCTCTAATGACACTCCTGCCTTTGGCTCTGGTTGGCTAGACTCTAGTAAAAGTTTTCCATGACTTGTGCTTGCAATCTCGCCTCGACGCAAGGAAGATAAATATAAAGAAGCTGATGATGGTTGGGGTCCTCTTGATGTCACTCCAGACCCCGTTGATGTATGGAGGAATAAATTGGATGACAGAGACCCTCTTGGCTTTGCTGGAATTGCTTTGGCCACTTAATGGTTCTTTTATGTTATGTTTGTAATCATGGACTTCTGGGCTAGGCCCATGTGACCAGTTGATTTTTTTGGCTTTTTTGGGTGTTTCCCATATGACTCTCAGGGTGTGCCTTCTTACCACCCACTTTTTTTTGTGAATATGTATTTTAATCTTTGAATTAATATAGATTAATGCCTATTCATCAAAAAATTACACTACACTAAATGAAATTAAATATCATTGTTCCTTTTGCACATTGAGTTATGTGTAAATAAATACAAGGTAATTTAGAGTTTTAGCTCTAAATGTAGGTGGGTGATTTGAAAATAAAAAAGTGGTATCTGTTTTAGGAATAATAGGTATGGATACCAAACACGTACACTTTTTTAAAAATAAATAAAAGAGTTACATTTCTTTAAATTTTTGTGGTTATTTAAATTACACTATATTAATAGAAGCATTTATCAACATGTGATTGAAAGTTAAATCTTTAATCTACCTTTTGTACAATGTATTATGATAAAAAGAAATATAATAGATTTACATCTCTTTGGAATTACATGCTTACTTGACGTGCATTGCACTAAATAAAAGTACATATCTATAATATAAAAAATTGCATAACCTTGCAACTTCACTTAACATTATGCACTCACTTTGGTATATTAGTTTCCATTATCCAACTATTAATATGTTAAAAATTTGTATTGATATACATTTTTGAATCTTTGTATCATTCCCAGGATGTTGAGATTTTATTTGGTCTTAATTTCTTAGATGCAAGCACTATGTGTGGATGTTCAAGTGACACATTGGTGTCTCATAACAACTCATGCTTCTAATGAAAATTGGTTGTGTTCCATTCTTATTTTCTAGGTTTAGGTCAAAAAAAGGTAACCATCCTAGGTAGATTCCAAATCATTATCATTCCCTTAGGCTCCTCTTTGAACATGATTACAAAATTTATCTTAATTCTCTCACAAACTATCACTTAGAAAAATGACCCTCAAGCTTTACCAACAAAAAACTAGCTATATCTCCATTATGATTTATTGAAGCTTTTAAAAATTTTATTTGCATGCGAAGGTTATCATCTTGCTTGTTATATTGTGGATTTCTGAAAATATTTTTGCACACCAACATCATCTATCTTCACTACTTGAAGTATTGGAAGTGAGTTTTTTTGTGTGTATTTGCTCTAATCTCTTTTTTCCATTTTATTTCTTCTATTTTTGCTTCCTAGGTACTAATAGCTTTGGTATTTGAGATTTTTTTCATAGTATTATTGTTATTACTGTGTTATATTTCACTTAGCATAGCATTTATCATTTTTTATTTTCATTTTCAAAATCTACCAAAATTAGGCTACTATGGAGCTCAAAAGACTAATACAAGGATTTGATTGAGGAAAATCCTAAATAACCATAAAATATTATGTTTTTCTTTGCATGTGTTATAGGTTTGTATTGAAGAAGATCTATTGAATTTATAGTCTCTTTCATGACATCCTCTTCTTTTATCACATTTTTGTTTTGCAAATTTCTTATAATTACAATCTTGATTGCTATCATTTTTATTGTACTTCCAAAAAATTATTTTCTATATGCGTATGTAACAATTTTTTAGACATATCCATCTTTCCATTTTTTCATCTATAAGGGATAACAATGCTTCACACTATAGTTGATCTATGTAATATAGGGGTAAAGGGATACAAAATAGTTTTGGGTTTTCATATAGGGGATGTTAATTTCTGATGCATTTCATGGGCATAGTTAAGCTACTAATCATAGGTTCAGGGAAGGGTGATAATGTTTTCTACAATTCGTCATAAAACTTTGAAAATGCATTGCCAAGCTTCATCTGACAATCATACATGTTTTTTGATATTTCATTACATATTAATATAAATATATAGGCTATATGCCTCCTATTTTTTATTTAAATTTTAAAATGCTTCACACTATGGTTCATATAAAGCACTAGCATATAAGGTAGAAAGCTCTATATTTTTAGTCTAGATTCTTATTTTTTAAATTTTTTTTAGTTTTGCATTTAATTGATGATTTTTCTTAATCTTCTATAATTAGCATTGTTTCATTTTCTTAAATATTTTACTTCAGTTTGAAAAGACATTTTTATTCAAAACTAAAGTATTTAAAAGGGTTAATTGGTAAAAATCTCAATAGTTGATTATAGTTAAAAATAAAAAGCTTTGGCTAGTTAATCTAAATGCGGTGACTCAAAATCACTCTTAAAGAAAGTGTCTTTCTAAAAATAATTAATATATTTGTATTTCTTTGAAAATATCGTGGTTACTTAAATTACACTATACTAAAATAAATTACCTATCAACATGTCTATTGAACTAAACCTTTAATCCACCTTTGTTTAATGTGTTAGAGTAAAAAATTAAAATATTTATGTTTCTTTGGAATTTTATAGTTACTTAGTACATTGCACTAAATAAAAGCACCTATCAACACACCCATTGAACTAAACCTCTAATTTATCTTTTGTATGATGCATTATATTAGAAAGAAATAAAAAAATTATATTTTATGGAATTTCTTAGTTATTTAAATTACACAAGACTATGGGAAAGTACGTATTACCATGTCTATTGAACTAAATCTTTGATCTACATTTTACATTATGTTCATAAAGGAATAAAATATTTACATTTCCTTAGAATTTCATGATTACTTAAATTACACTCCACTAAAAAAAGTATCTATTGACGTATCTCTTGGACTAAACCTCTAATCTACCTTTTGTATAATATGTTATTTTCAAAAAGAAATAAAAGATTTGTATTTCTTTAAAATTTCATCATTACTCAAATTACACTACACTAAATAAAATTACCTTTTGCTATGCTTATTGCACATCAAGTCTGCTTGGTAATTAAATGTAAAGAAAAACAAGGTCAAAAAGAGGCTTAGTTTCAAGCAAATGTAGGTGACATGGAAATAAAGGGTCACATCAAGTTGATAAGGAGCTTCCTGAATAATATGAAGAGAGTTGAGAAAAGGTAATTTTTTCAAAAAAAATTAAAAGATTTACATTTGTTTGGAATTTTCATAACAATGTAAATTAGAAATGAAAGTACCCATCAACATATTTATTGAACTAAACCTTTAACCTAAAATTTTGTATGATATGTTGTAATAAAAAATAAATAAAACTTTGTATTTCTTCAAAATTGCATGACTACTTAAACTACACTCTATTAATAGGAAAGGAAAGGAAATGTCCTTTTACTTTTATAGTCCACGTGGACGATCTTTTTTTGGGTCTACAATGGTTTAAAGTATATGGGACTACCTCATACTCTTAATATGCAGGAGGCACATAACTTGCGCTTCACAATAAGAGGTGTATATACCCTACCCCACCCTGTGTAATGAAAATCCCTATCAATATGTCTATTGAACTAAATGTCTAATTTAATTTTTGTATAATATATTATATTAAAAAATTATTATCCTTCAAAATTTCATCATTACTTAAATTACACTGTCAAAATTTCTATCAGACTGCTTGTTGCACGTAACTGTGATTGCTATTCAAATGTAAAGAAACACAAGATAAATCAGAAGTTTTAATTCTAAACGTAACTGGGTGACGTACAAACTGGGACGGACGGTATTCGGTTGATAAGGACGTTCAGGAATAACTATGGGTAGGACCGCCAAACAGGTACGTTTTTCCAAAAAAATGGACGCCTCGCTTCAAGATTGGCCATTTTATTGAAGCTTTTCAGACACAGTGGGGCCAAATCAAAATCAGCGGGCTTGATCTGGACTGGGGTAGATGAAACGTGACAAAAGGTTTCAGTGACTAACATTAAAGCCATATTAAATTCATCCAGATCAATCCTGACAAAACCATGGCAGCTTCTGTGTCTGCGCTCACATTCATGTGTTTCACTCTTGTTTTTTGTATGTAGTTTTGTTTGTTTCCAAACTATCGATTTTCACTGCATGGCAGTGTCGAAGTCATTTGTTATTGGGAGAATTAGGTTTCAAAATGTTATGCTACTTTCAATGAGGCTACGAAAAAGAGAAGGGTGTGAATACAGTAGTCAAAAAGCTCAACAGTGCTGCTCAGTGCTCAGTACTGGGTTCATGTGAGGCCAAGGACGTTAATGAAAATAACGTCTACCTGTGCTTCCTCGTCAACGCTCTCCCTAGATTTTTGTCATGCCCAGAGGGATCACCTGTCATGTAAGGCTCCTGCATCATTGCTTATTTCTAGAACGATTTAATTACTGAATGGTATAGATTGTGTTAACACATTATAACTATCTGTAAAGGAAAATAATATTCGAGTTTAAGTTTAGGTTAATCTAATAAGAAATGTATTTGACCTAGTTTTTTTTATTAAATATTTATTGGATTAAGTTGACATAAAGATTGTGAAATTGAAAAAAATCTTGTTGAATAGTATAATGGAGTTGTTGGAATGTATAATTGAACATAATTAGTTTTAAATTAAAGTTGTGGAAACATGACGTATATATCTATGATGTGTTTGACCGCATCACATCTATTATTGAGTAATAGACTATTGGATTGCATATGTAACGTACTATTATAGTAATTGTGAGCCATTAATTGTAAATGACTTAAATTATTGCTAGTCATTCTTACACATAAACAATAAAGTGAGAATATATGGTATTGAAGTATTATAATAAATGCAAGTCATTAATCATATATAACTTGAATTATGGTTAGGTAGTTAACACAAAAATGATGAAGTGAGATTAGAATATAGATTTAGATTGTTAAAACATTTAAAAAATTAATCATTATCATGTTATACTATATCAAATAAGTTTGTATACATTTGAAACATAGAAAAATAGGGTTTACCACCAAGGTGAATGGATCAAGATGATAAACCACTAACTTTCACTATGAAACATTCAATTATGAGGGAAAAAATTCCTAGATAACAATAAAAAACTAACTCTAACTATTATAGCAACTATGAGAAGAGTTTTTAGAGCATAAAAAGCTGAGAAGAGTTTTTAGAGCATAAAAAGTTGTGTACCTTGTCAAAAACTTGTTTTTAGGCTACAAAGGACTCATTCGCCTTCAGTGGTGAATGCGTCCTTGTTAGGGTTTTTGAAATTGAGATCAGGGTCCTGTTCCTTGATGTTTGCACTCTCAAATTCCCGGTTATCAGCTTTTGGAAGTCTGTAGGTAATTATGTATCTTTAAATCTTTGATTTTGCACTTTGTATGACAACTTTGACAATTTTGCTCCAAACTTACTCCACTTGATCTTCAACCTGTAAATCTACAATCACACACTCAAGAGAAGGAAAACTTCTTGTTTGTTAGTGAATGGGGGTTTTCCTTGGTCAAACCCCTTGTAGGTAATTAAACCAAATGATGAAATAAAGGAATTGAAGCATGAAACATGAAATAATCCAATTGATATCACCTTGAATGATGTCTTGTGAAAAAAATATGCAAACTAACATGTAGTGGCCATGAAGAATGTAGATCTTGGATCCTTGGATATGATGTGAATAATGCTTGCAAGTAGATCTTCAATGCTACATCCACTTCTTTAGCTCAACAACGTACATGAATGCATCAAACCCTCTTCATGATGATATGATTTTGAATTGTTGCAATAGACTCTTGAAATCTTCCTTGAAATGCCTTATGAATGCTCTTGTAATGCTCTATAATGGTCTCTTGAAGTTGCTAGGATGCTTCATGAACTTGCTAGATCTTTTTAGGAGAAAAAAATGTGAATTAACCCCTTATTTATACTAAATTAGGAGATTAACCCTAAAATTCAAGCAACTAAGGCTGGCATTAGATCTGGAAGTAAATTTTATTAAATTCTCACCAAAATTAAATTTGAAAAGGGGGTCCTCATTAAGGGAGGACCCATTCGCCACCTAGGGCGAATGTGTCTTGGCTCACTTTTCCAAGACCTAACCTCAGGGGATGGAAAGAGCATTAAAAACTCATTTAGAATCAACTCAAAAAGGGGGGTCCTATTAGGGGAGGATCCATTCACCATCTAGGGTAAATGGGTCCTAGCACCATTTTCCAAGAACTAAATTTTCCCAATTGAATGTTATGTTATTTAAATCATGGGTGTCAGGATAGATCTTCGGAAGGTGTCAAATATAAGGTTTAAATTTGAATTAAAGGGGGATAATTAACTCCAATTAACCAGAAATATTTAAGACCATCTTAAGAAGGGGCCCATTAAGCTTAATTAAGTAAATAAATCCTAGAAAAGTGTGAAAGTGTGTTACAACACTTTACAACACCTTTGCAAAGGATCAATTGAGGCATTTTTTAATCAAATAAAGGTCCTAGAATGATGTGAATGTGTAAAAAACATTACAAAACTATTCCAAGACACTATTAATTTAGTTTTTATGTCAATTATCAAACCAAGAAAGGGAAAAATACTACTCTTTTTGTTACTACATTTTTCCCCCACTTTAGTGAGAGGATGACCCCATGTCAATCTCACACTAAAGTAGACATCAAAGACACTTAATTATGCAACAATAACAAAGATACATAATCATACCTTGTCAAAGACCAAGAAAAATAAAGAAAAACAAAGGATCAAGCACAATTGTTCCAACACGATGTGGAATGGGGCTATTTATCCATTACATATGTTGCTCACTCTAGAGTTGTGGAACCTCAGCCTATCCACTAGGTGAGTTATCCCATCAAAGCAGAAAATGAGAGAATCATATTAGCCTCCCATACCATACTAAAGTTATCCTCCTAACAACTTTGATAAGGCACCATAGTGTAATGCTTTTGTAAATGCTTTTTGAAAGTCATATAAAAATTTGTTAAAGGGGATTTTTCTTTGTTCATGTAAAGGTCTTCTTCATAGGGAACATTGTGCCTAATATCTCCAAGAGAGGACAAGTAAAAACTGTTAGATGGTCACCCATGGGATGCCTCATTCACATCATTCCATGATAGTAGATCATACACTCTTGGATGACATCAAACCCAATGACACCACCAAGAAGAGGACACATCACAAGAAAAGATAAAAATCACACCATGAAATTTTGCCAAAAGATGTCTTCAATGTATGCCCCCACTTTAAAGTGGACATATCAGCCTAAATCTTCTGTGGTCATCTCTCTGAGGCATGGAATTGTCATCATTCCCCACATACACACAAAACTGGAAGAATGACACAAAGAGAGTGAAAACAAAGAAAAATCCTTTTGGTTCAACATGGAAGAGATCTAAATGTTATGATGCCTTGTGTCATACCCAAAAGGAAAACACAAGACAAATGAAGAAGATAAAGGAAAAGCTTACAAAATAGAGAAGAATGAAGGTACATATAGAAGAATTCACAAAGAGAGAAAGATACATCAAATGAAACATTACAGGGGATCACATTACACACATGCAATCACAAAAAGAAAAACATGAAAAAGAAAAATACTAGTAAGGCATAGGCGAGTCAACCTAAAGTAGGTCGTCTGCCTCCCAATCTCATTCGATATGAATGGTTCAAGGAAAGAAACTAGCCAAAGGAGACACCAACAATTGACATACAAAGACAAGGCTACCTAACCCCTTTCCCCCATTGAGTGCGGGACAAGGGTGAGTCGAGGATGGATGATGGTATGCTACTCCTTGCAAAAAGGAAATTATTTGCAATGAGTGTAAAACATGTAATAGTGAGTTTGCTAGGACCATACAACTATTACATGGCAAGGAGCAACAACTATTGTTATTGATTATGAAGAGTAAGTTATAAAGTACAACTTGATGCCTGTTAATGAAATGTTCCCACATGTAGTATCTATCAGTTCAGGATGCATCAAAGTTAAACTTTCCTTGGAAGAATCTTTTGTAAGGCTATTAATAAGTGAAGGTTTGTTTGATGGTTTGATTTCTATCAAAGGATAATAACCAAGACCATGAGTCATTTCTTGTGTGTTAGGCTCTATACCTTAGGGACACAAATACCTTGTCCTATAGCACCACATCCTTTTCCACTATACGCAAGTTGTTTCATAAGTTCGTAACCTTTTCCATAAAGATTTTTCATTTGTTTTTGGTTCAGAGGTTTGTCATAATCACCTTTATCAAAGTTTTTTGTGTATGTTTTCTTTTCTTCTAGAGTGGTTGAAGCTTTTGAATTTTGTATTGAAATTACTACTTTTTCGTTTTCCTTTGTAGACTCTTTTGTTATGATCTTGTACTCACCCATGGATGTAGGTATAAAATCAAATGAACTCGAAGCATCTTCCAATAATTTTGTGACCTCTTCAATAAGCTTTTATTTTTCTTTCTCGACATGCAAACAACTTTGGGGTTCAAGATTGATCTTGATTGTATAGACCTTGTTATATATGTGAGCAATGTCATTGTAACTCGGTTGTGAAAAATTATCATCATCGAGTTTCTTTTGAGGTGGTTCTAAGATGAGCATTGGTTTATTTTGAACTTTTCGTTGTTGTGAGGGTTGATGAATAATAAGTTGAGGATTAGGTGGTTTGATAATTTTATAGGACTCGAAGGAGCTCTAATGTTGATAGCCTCAACACACATGTGCTTACATTCATGATCTCTTAGTGAAGGGGAGTCTAATGTCACTTCATCATCTTCATCTAAGGAAGTCACATCAATATTGTTTGAAAGACATGTGTCAATGTTCTCATTTTCTTGCATCATGATATCTTCCCTAGTAGGAGAGTTTTTAGGAGAGCAACAAACTAAATTTTCATGACATTCATTATTTGGTTCTTCTAAAATTCCTTCATCACAAATAGGGGAGTGATCAATGGTTGGATTTTCTTGCTTATCAAAGATGATATTCTATTGTTCAATAATGTTTTTCCTAGGGTAAGAGAGGAAAATAGGATTCACACAACTCTCATCAATTGTATCTTCAAATACAGAGGTATCTTCATCATAAATAGGAGAGATATTAGGAGAAGGCCAAATTTGATTGTTATGATTTCCCATGATTTCATCCTTATTTTCTAAGGTCTCATTCTCTTGTGCCATGATATCTACCCTAGCGGAGATATTTCAAGAGGTTCATCAAATTCCATGATTATATTTTGTAAAGTAACTTCATAAAAAATAGGGGAGGCATCAAGGGAAGGACAAAAATGATTTTCATGCTTACCAATCATTGGATCATCTCGTTCGAATAGATCTTTCCAAATGTTAGGGACATTAGGAATTTGAGAAATAATGATATAACTCTCAATCATTGGATCTCTTAACACTAACATGTCCTCTTTACAAATGTATTTTTCATGATTGTCCAAGATTGTTTCCTCTTTCACTAAAGCATTCTCACAAGTAGGGGAGGTGTTGGGAGATAAATGGAGACTAGGTAAATTTGTGTTAATGATTCATCTTCTTGTTTCCTAATATCTTCCCAAGGGGGAGGAGGAGAGGGACAACCAAGACTCTCAATGACTTTATTTTATTTTACCAAGATACCTTCATCACTAATAAGAGAGGTATCAGGAGAAGAATAATTATGATTGTCTATGCTCGCATCCTCTTGTGTTATGACATTCTTAAAAATTTGATAGATACTAGGAGGGTAGCCAACATGCTTGTGAAAGGTTTTATTTTGTTTTCCTAGATTATGCTCATGAGTATGGAAAATACAATCATACAAGTCATGTGATACTCTATGAACACTAAATGATTGAAAATAAAACATGTTATCATGAAATGGTAAACTGTGAAATTTTCATATTCTAAACAAGGAAATTTATTGATTACACTGAAAATGAAATTTCGTAAATGAAATTTTTGAATTTTGACAAAAAACTAAATGAAGCAAATTAAGCTAAATTCACTAAATTTGATGAAACAAAAAATCAAAAAACTGAAACAGGAAAGTAAAAACAATAAATAGAAGCCTAAAATAGAGATTTCAAATCCTAGAAAATGTAGACCAGGATCTAACAGGAACTCATTCACCAACAAGGGTGAATGGGTCTTGGTTAGGTATTTTGGAAATGTTTCTAGTGATTTTTGGGAAATTTTGTATGCTTTTCAGATGCCAAAAGGTACAGGCTCAGCCTGATTAGGGACTCATTCACTAGTAAAGGTGGATGGGTCCTAGATTCAAGTTTTAAAGGGGTGAAAACTATAAATTTTAAGTTGTTTTGTGTGCTTTTTGTGCCCAATGTCAAACTATAACTTTTATGACAAAAAATTCTAGAATTTGATGACCTAATGCAAGTGAAATGAAGGGTAAATGATGACCTATATGATACCTTTTCAGATGCAATTTTGACTCATTTTCTTAATATGAATGATGACAAGTACACTAATACATGCAAACACTATGCAAAATTAATGTAAGATGAATGTAATATTTTTGAATTTTTCAAATTTAAACAATGCAAGAATGCAAATTTAAACCCCTAAATGCACAATGAAGAAACCGTAAATGTAATACAAATCTAACGTAAACTAGGATCTATGGATTTAATGCACTCCAAATTAGAATTTAAGATGTTCAAAGGGATTGGGATCACCAAAATGAAACATAGAAGAATAGGGTTTACCACCAAGGTGAATGGATCAAGATGATAAACAACTAACTTTCACTATGAAACATTCAATTATGAGGGCCAAAATGCCTAGATAACAATAAAAAAATAATCCTAACTATTATAGAAACTATGAGGAAATATTTTAGAGCATAAAAGGTTGTGTACCTTGTCAAAAATTTTCCATTTTAGGCTATAGAGGACTCATTTGCCTTTAGTGGCGAATGGTTCCCTGTTAAGGTTTTTGAAACTGAGATCAAGGTCTTGTTGCTTGATGTCTACACTCCCAAATTCTTGGTTATCAACTTCTAGATGTTTGTAGGTAATTTTGTAGCTTCAAATATTTGATTTTGCACTTTGTATGAAAATTTTTGCAACTTGACAACTTTGAAAATTTTGTTGCAAACTTGCTCCACTTGATCTTCAACTTATAAATCCGCAATCACAAACTCAAGATAAGGAAAACTTGTTGTTTGTTAGTGAATGGGGGTTTTCCTCAGCCAAACCCCTTGTAGGTAATTAAACCAAATGATGAAATAAAGGAGTTGACTTGCATGAAACATGAAATAATGCAATTGACATCACCTTGAATGATGTCTTGTGAAACAAATCTGCAAACTAGCATGTAGTGGCCATGAAGAATGTAGATCTTGGATCCTTAGATATCATGTGAACAATGCTTGCAAGTAGATATTCAATGCTACATCCACTTCTTTAGCTCAACAACATACATGAATGCATAAAATCCTTGTCATGATGATATGATCTTGAATTGCTGCAATAGACTCTTGAAATTTACCTTGAAATGCCTTATGAATGCTCCTATAATGCTCTTTAATGCTCTCTTGAAGTTACTAGTATGCTTCATGAACTTGCTAGATCTTGTTAGGGGAAACAATGCGAATTAACCCCTTATTTATACTAAATTAAGGGATTAACCTCAAAATTCAAACAATTAAGGCTGACACCAGATCTGGAAGTAAATTTTATTAAATTCCCACTAGACTTAAATTTGATAAGGGGGTCCACATTAAGGTAGGACCCATTCACCACCTAGGGCAAATGGGTCCTGGCTCACTTTTCCAAAACCTAACCACGAGTGATGGAAAGAGCATTAAAAAATCATTTAGAATCAACTAAAAAAGGGGAGGTCCTATTGAGGGAGGACCCATTCACCACCTAGGGAAAATGGGTCTTGGCACCATTTTCCAAGATCTAATTTTTTCCAATTAAATGTTATGTTATTTAAATCATAGGTGTCATGATAGATCTTTAGGAGGTGTTAAAAATAAGGCTTGAATTTGAATTAAACGAGGTTAATTAACTCCAATTAACCATAAATAATTAAGACCACCTTAGATAAATATGAAAGTACTTTATAACACTCTACAACACCTAAATAAGGTACAAATTTAAATGCATCTTATTAAGAAGGGGCCCCTTAAGCTTAATTAAGTAAATATATCCTATAAAAGTGTGAATGTGTATTACAACACTTTACAACGCCTTTGCAAAGGATCAATTAAGGAATTTTTTAATCAAATAAATGTCCTACAATGATGTGAATGTGTACAAAACATTACAACACTATTCCAATACACTATTAATTTAGTTTTAATGTCAATTATCAAACCAAGTAAGGGAAAAAGGATACTTTTTCCGTTACTACAACATTATATAATATTTTGAAGATTTGGTTATGGAGATAACCACCCAAGATTAAATATTTAAAAGAAAAAACATAATTTAAGAAATGGGTATGTGCAGCATCATCATGGAAAAAATAGGCCCTTAAGTGGTGAAAAATTCAAAAAAATCAGAGTTAGGCAACTTGACGTAAAAAATTGAATAAGTTATCTATATTATTTAAAAAATATGTAAGAATAGAATCTATAGCATATTGAATGCAGTTTATAAACTACTAGGTTTATTTAAAAAAAAAATCTATTTGGTGAAAAGGTATGTGCAGGATCATCATGGAAAAAATAGGCCCTTAAGTGGGAAAAAATTAAGAAAACTCAGAGTTAGGCAACTTGACATAAAAATTTGAATAAGTTATCTATATTATTTCAAAAATATGTAAGAATAGAATCTGTAGCATAGTGAATGCGTTTTTAAACTACTAGGTTTATTTTAAAAAAAAAAATCTATTTGGTGAAAAGGTATGCTAAGATCATCATGGAAAAAATAGGCCCTTATGGCAAAAATTGAAAAACTCGAAATAGGCAACTTGACATAAAATTCAAGTTATCTATATTATTTCAAAAATATGTAAGAATAGAATTTGTAGAAAATTGAATGTAGTTTCTAAACTACTGGGTTTTTTTTAAAAAAAAATCTATTTGGTGAAAATTTGAAATTTCAATGCAACAGTACTTAAATTTCAGGGAAAAATAGAAGTAGGTGTCTATCTAACCACCCTAACCATAATAAAATGATAATATTTTTTTATAAGATTTTAGATATAAGTGAGGACTCATGCCCCGATGTGATCCATTTATTTTTTGTAATTTTTTTCCAAGTAAATAATTAATTATGAATTTTTTATTACAACTTTTAAAAAATATAAAAATGCGTATGTCTGACCACCTTAACTTGGTCAAAACTTCATGAAAATCAATTTTTCTTTTTAATCCTATATTACGTGAAGTATAGAATGTGACACATGTTTTGGATTCAAAAAATGTGATACCGTTTGAAAGCTATAGATCTTTTCAATCAACCTATCAATTAGGACTTTATTCATAATTTGAATAGAGAATGAATATAATTACTTATTAAATTCAAAGTAAAGAAAAATTTATATTGGTGGAAATCTCGAGAATCTCCTTTAAAAACCTTTTTCGTTTCATCAATTTTGGGTAAAAAATAGTCATGTACCTACATACCCATGTTATTGCCACTTTTGTCCCATCATGACTTTCTTTACTACCCAAAAATTTGAAATTTCAAATAGTACTTAAATTTCAGGGAAAAAGTAGGTGTTTGTCTGACCACCCTAACACAAAAAATGATAATCATTTTTTATAAGATTTTAGATATAAGTAGAGGACTCATGTCTCTCGACGTGATGCATATTTTTTTGTAATTTTTTTCCAAGTAAAATGAATTTTTTTTATTACAAATTTTAGAAAATATAAAAAATTGTATGTCGACAACCTTAACTTAGTCAAAACTTCATGAAATTCAATTTTTCTTTTTTAATCTTATAGTATGTGAATCATAGAATGTGACACATGTTTTAGATTCAAAAATGTGATACTGTTTGAAAGCTATAGATGTTTTGAATCAACCTATCAATCAGGAATTTAGTCATAATTCAAATAGAAAATGAATAATAATAATTTATTAAATTCAAAATAAAGCACAATTTATATTGGTGGAAAGCTACGAATCTCCTTTAAAAACCCTTTTCGTTTCATCAATTTTGGGTAAAAGTTGTCAACCACATACCCTACAAATAGCCATCATATCGTCACTTTTTGGCCCATCATGATTTTGCACATACCTAGATCTAAAATGAAAAAAAAAAAAAATTCTATCAAAGGATGCAAATATAGAGTTATTCTAAATTCAATATTATTTAAATGAGAGCTACAAGTGGGTATATATATGGTTTACCACCAAGAGATGTGACTATATAACCAATGTGAAAAAAATGAGATTTGACATATGTATACATCTCTAATATTTTATAAAAGTATAATTTACATGATGCAAATATAATAGATACTTATATAGAAACCTACCTAGGCAAGTTTATCTAATCCTCGGTGCACAATATAAAATAAAAAATTAACTAGATACAAAAATAAAATAATGCATGAACACCCTCTATAAGTATAGCTTAAGTGTATAGGAAAAATGGATAGACATGTCCTAACAAATGTGTAGCAATGCTAATTATCCATGTACCAAGTAACCCCATCATTTAAAACAGAAAGATAAAACTCATAGGAAAAATTTCCTCCCAAGGGATTTAATAAAGAGAGTACTTGGTTATGTGACCACTAAAAATAATTAAGAAGTATAAAGCCCAAGAAAAAAAATCCTCTAGAATAGAGAAAATAAGAGAGATCATGCAACCCCTCTTCAATGTTTAGTCTCACATGTTGATGGTGGATGCTCAATTACAAATACTAAAGATGATATAGGCTTATCAAACATTTGTTTCCTTATGGAGAAATAAGGCCATATAAGGCCAAAGGTGTATGGAAAATACCTTCTCATTCCTATAAGGAATTTGAAGGAAGAAAAATTAAAATTTATATCTCTACAAATTATTTAGGTGTCATAGTGCTATTGTTAAAAGGTACCATAATAAAATTAGGAATCTCAAGTCTAATTGGAATGTTAATGAAAAGAAGAAAAATAGGTTAGGGGATCAATGTGGGGTATGATGAACCTAATCTTCCTCAATTTATTAGGAAATGAGATCCACACAATAAAATGATTATCAACCCTTAAGTGAATCAAGTCAAAGTTTGAATCTATATATTTCCTTTTTGTGTCAGGATGGGGGCCCTCGTCAAACACTTTAGAGAGGAAAACTAAAAATAGTAAATCAACACCAAATTTCAATATAACACTTGAAATAACAAGATTAAGCTCAATACTAATAGAACCAAAAAAAAATACAGATCAAAGAGGAATAAATATGAATGTACCTTTCACCAAAAGTTAGTTTCTGAAGTTGATCTAGGAATCATTCGCCTAGGGGTGAATGGGTCCTAAGTTAGGTTTTTTCTACAACTTTCAGGAGCTGCTTCTATAGATCTAAATCTTCTAATTTGACCAGGTTTTAGGTTTGAAAAGTTGGAAATAAATTTTGTAGATGAGTTTCTATCAGATGACAACTTTTACAACTTTGAAAACTTCTTCAATTTTTTCTCTTTAAGAGATATTCAAGATTTCTTTCACCAAAATCTACAAACACAAATCAAGAGGGAAAAATATTTTATTTTTGGTGAATGGGGATTTTCCTTGGTCAAACCCTGTTTTGGTAATTAAACCTTGAAATAAAATGGAACATGAAAAGGGGAATGAAGAATGAAAAAATCTATGTTACCACTCAAAAAACCCTTGCATAAACCTTGGAATGTAAATCTGCAACAAGTTCATGAAATGGATTCAATGGATATGGATCTTGAACCTTGAATCTTGTCTTGAAATAATGCTTTGAATTCTTGAATGGATCATGAAACCTACATCATCATATTAGATCCAATAACATGCATGATGCAAGAAGACCTTGATGTGACAATTGGATCTTGATTGCTGCAATAAATCTTCAATAAATCTATGTTTGAATGTGGTGCAGGAGCACCCATAGGTTACCATAGGTTGTTTAGAAGGTCTGTCTAGGACAGTCTTGTCTAGGTCAACTAAGCAATCAAATTTAGTTCATTTGGATGTAAGCCTTAATGGAATTTTTGGTTGGGTTTTGATCAGATGAAGGTCATGTTGACCACATAATAGGTCTCATAAGGTTCTAGCTGAAAATGAGGTCTTAGATTTTTAGGAATTCTTGCAAAATATTTGAAAATGTTGCTCAATTAGAGCTACAAGCGGCCAAGAAGAGCCCAAGGGAGAGGATAATTGAATTGGAGACCCTATTTATGGGATTCCTTGGCATTGGAGTGGGGTTGGAAGCATTTTCTATGTTTTGAAGTTTTGTAAATTCAAGAAAAGCAGTTGTGTTTGAGAGTGAATTTTCTGATTTTTGCATTGAAGTAAGGTTTTAATGGATTGATCATGGCACTGTAGTTTGTGTAGGATGTAGAGTAGTTGTTCTTCGAGATTTGTGTGGCATTAGTTAGTTTCCTTACTTAGTTTCAAGCATTGTTTGTAATTAGTTTGGTTTTCATACTGTTGTTGGTCTGAACTAGGTAGTTTTGTGAAAATGGAGTGTTAGTTCACTTTCCCACCATACAAATTGTACGGCCCTTTGGGAACAGTGACTAGACTCCATGTATGTACATATGGTATGGTTTAGGGCCTTTGAAAACACAGGAGCTACTGTGGAATTCTTGCCCTAGGCAAGCCAAGAAGAGTCTGGCTAGGGAAGAGCTTAGTGCAGAGCACTTGATTTGTAGGGGTGTCAAATTCTTGACAAATTATCTTTTGGAGAAGGCAGGTATGAGTCTTGTGAAGACATGGTAAGTAGGAAGAAAATCCATCAATCCATCTGGTGAGGAAAGGACTTGATAGTTTGCAGTAAGCCAGGAAAGGGCTTAAAAACCCTAGTATTACTCATTTTCAGATTAGGGCTTTGTACGGACAACTGTGACCCAAGACCCAAAAAATCCTTGAGAGGTGGGCATATGAACCAGGAATCCAAAGAAAAGATTGGGGTGTTCTTTGGAAAGTATTGGAAACAAACTTGATTTCTCAGAGGAGACCTAATTGGGGCTCCTAGGGCTAGTAGCCTTTTGGGCCTAAATGAGGGTTTGGTGGAAGCGACTAGGAAATGGAGTCAGGTGGACCCTCAAGAACCAAAGTAGGATGGATTGTAGTCATTAGAAATACCTCCACACCCCTGCAAAGCTAAATTCAAGATTTTGGAGGATTGTAGCCTTTAGGGTGGATTAAGGGCTAAGGTTAGAGTTGCAAGATTGTACCAAGGTGGACTTGGTAGGAGGAATTATGTTGGTAGTTGGGGTTGGAAAGGAGAGACTAGTTGATCCTAAGTAAGGGAAGGTACTATAGGTTGAAGTGGTGGAGTGAGACACCTTAGAGGTCTTCCAAACAAGACCTAGAGCATGAATCAATGATTGATTCATCCAACCTCCCTATCAGATTGGTATCAGAGCAGCAAAAGATTTTGGATAGAATAATATATGTCAGAGATTGAGTCTAGTGGTTCTATAGACATGGTGACAAATGCAGAATTGGACAAGAAGGTCGAAGAACAGGAGGAAGACAATAGGCTATTGAGGGAAAGAATAGCTCAACTTGAGCAAGTAATGAATAATGTGCAAACTAAGACCGATGAGGTCAGTGATAGGTTGGAAGAGGTAGAGGACCTAAAGGAGGTTCAAATAGAGGAAGAGGAGCAGGTAGAAGTAACTCATACTTTGCTAGTATGAAGTGTTATAACTGTGGTCAAGTAGGACATCCAACTTATAGGTGCCCGAAGAAAGCATCTTCTTCAAATACAGAAAAGAGAGTAGCATATGCTCAAGAAGACACTATGAGTGTCAAGTCACCAGAGGTTAGTCACATTGAGTCAGAAATGGGGGAGAACTTGATGTTTAGTAGGGTTCTAATTAGACAACCAGTCAAAGAAGAGCCAAAGCAAAGGAGAGCCTTATTCAGGGAGAGATGCAAAATACTTGGGAAGGTGTGCAAAGTTATAGTGGATTCAGGGTCTACTGATAACATTATCTCTGAGGAGGCAGTGAGAAAGTTGAAGTTGGAGAAAGTACCCCACACTAACCCTTACAAGGTGACATGGTTGAACAAAGGGCAGAGTGTTCTTGCAAATGAGTAGACAATGGTGGAGTTCTTCATTGGAGGATACAAGGACAAGTTGATTTGTGATGTGTTGCCCATGGATGCATGCCATCTTCTATTGGGCAGACCATGGCAATATGACAGAGGAGCCATCTAGGATGGAAAGTAGAACACTATCTCATTCAAGAAGGATGGAAAGACATTCAAACTTTAGTCACTGTCAGATGAGGAAGAAGGATAGTCAAAGACCCCTAGTGTCTTGTTAAGTAGTGGAAAGGAGTTTATCAACACTCTACAACAAGGAGGGGAAGGATATGTGGTCATGGTGCAACCTAAGGAGGAAGATAAGACTAAGAAAACAGTCATACTAGGAGCAGTCCAGAAGTTGCTTGAGAAGTTCAAGGACATAGTCAGTGATGGAACACCAACAACCTTACCTCCAAAGAGAGCCATCAGTCATCAGATTGACTTCATACCAGGGGCTTCATTACCAAACAAAGTAGCTTACACCAGATCAGAACCTAGAAGTAGCTAGACAAGTGCAGGAGTTGTTAGACCAAGGACTAATTAGGAAGAGCATCAGTCCATGTGCAGTACCAGTGGTCTTAGCAACCAAGAAAGGTGGTAAGTGGAGACTTTGCACTGACTCTAGGGCTATCAATAGGATTACAATCAGATATAGGTTTCCTATTCCTAGGATAGAGGATTTGATGGACTATCTTGGAGGGAACAGTACTTCACTAAGTTGGATCTCAAGAGTGGATACCATCAGATCCCGAGAATCAAAGATGGGGGATGAGTGGAAGACAACTTGCTTAAGACAGCGATGGGTTATATATGAGTGGAGAGGAGTTATGCCATTTGGCCTCTCAAATGCCCCTAGCACATTCATGAGGCTCATGAATGAAGTGCTTAAGGATTTCACAGGGCTATTTGTGGTGGTATATCTAGATGATATACTCATCTTTAGCAAGACAACAAAAGAACATCTAAAGCATGTGGAGATGGTTCTTAAAAGATTGCAGGAGGAGAGGTTAGCTATCAACTTAGAAAAGTGTGAATTCTTCAAACAAGAGCTTGTGTATTTGGGGTTTGTATTGTCCCAGGGATCATTTGAAGAATGGACCCAGGCAGAATTTGGGAAGCTATCTGGTGACACCGCAACAGGATGAGGGTAGGATTTTCATGGGTTGTGGCTTAGTTTTATATAGGAAGCTTATAAAGAACTTGATGGCATAGCAAAGCGCGCAGTGCTTGATACAGGCAATCCAAAAGGTGGCCTAAAAACTGAGTTCAAATGGACTCTTGAAGCTGAGAAGGTTTTTGAGAAACTAAAACAAGAAGTGGAAACTCAACCCATCCTTTTGTTACCTAGTTTTGATAAGTTATTCACTGTGGAATGTGATGCCAGTGGAATTGCAGTAGGAGGAGTACTAAGCCAGGAAGGTAGACCTATAGCTTTCTTTAGTGAAAATCTAAATGAAGCTAAGAAAAAGTATTCTACCTATGACCTAGAACTATATGCTCTAGTACAGTCACTTAGAAAGTGGAGGCATTATCTCCTACCTAAAGATTTTGTAGTGTTTACTGATAACCAGTCACTTAGCTACATCAACACACAAGAGAAGTTGAGCAATAGACATTTGAAATGGATGGAATACCTCCAAGCCTTCACATTTACCATCAAGCACAAGAAGGGACAATTGAACAAGGTGGCAGATGCATTAAGTAGGAGGTTGCTGACAGTGCAAGAGATACAAATAAAGAGCATTAGGATAGAGAGTTTCAAGGATCTCTATGGAGAATATGAAGACTTCTCGGAGGCATATAAGGTATGTTCTGATTTTGAGAATCACTTTCATAGTCAATTCTCAGAGTATACATTGTAGAGTGGACTTTTGTTCAAGGGGAATCAGTTATGTGTTCCAAAAGGTTCAATGAGAGAGAATCTTATCCAGGAGAAGCATAATGGTAGCCTTAATGGTCATTTTGGTATCAACAAGACACTGTAATTAGTGCAGAGGTTCTATTATTGGCCCAAGTTTCCAAGGGATGTCAGAAGGTATGTGGAGCAGTGTGTAGTTTGTATGAAAGCCAAGGGGGGAGCTAGTGATTCAGGTTTGTATCAACCTCTACCCATTCCCAATAGACCATGGGAATGTATTAGCATGGACTTTGTGGTAGGACTCCCTAAGACTAAGACATGGTTTGATAGTGTCTATGTGGTGGTAGATAGGTTCAGTAAGATGAGTCACATTGTTCTTTGCAAGACCACCCATGATGCTAGCTATATTGCTCATCTTTTCTTCAAAGAGATTGTGAGGATCCATGGATTGCCATTGAGCATTGTCTCAGATAGGGATGTGAAGTTCATGAGTCATTTTTGGAAGACTCTATGGAGTAGATTAGGTACTAACTTGTCTTTTGGATCAGCCTACCATCCTCAGACCGATGGAAAAATTGAGGTGGTTAATAGAGTGTTAGGTAACCTTATAAGATTCCAAACCAAGGAGTATGTAAAGATAGGGTTTGGTAGTGTCTATGTGGTGGTAGATAGGTTCAGTAGGATGAGTCACTTTGTTCCTTGCAAGACCACCCATGATGCTAGCTATATTGCTCATCTTTTCTTTAAAGAGATTGTGAGGATCCATGGATTGCCATTAAGCATTGTCTCAGATAGGGATGTGAAGTTCATGAGTCATTTTTGGAAGACTCTATGGAGCAGATTAGGTACTAACTTGTCTTTTGGATCAGCCTACCATCCTCAGACCGATGGAAAAACTGAGGTGGTTAATAGAGTGTTAGGTAACCTTCTAAGATGCCTAACCAAGGAGTATGGAAAGATATGGGACTTGGTCATATCACAAGTTGAATATTCCTACAATGACAGTGTGAATCGAACCACAAGCAGAAATACTTTTGAAATAGTGTATGGAATGCACCCAAGAGGTGTGTGTGAACTTAGAGATTTAGGAGCTATGGAGCATAGGAGTGGCCATGCTGAAGATTTCTCTCAGACCATGAAGGATATTCAGAAGAAAGTGGAGAAGACAATTACAGAGGCTACTCACAAGTTGAAAGCTAAGGTGGATATGTCTAGAAAAGATCTCCAATTTGTAGTAGGTGACTATGTCATGGTCCATCTCAACAAATATAGATTGTAGAAAGGAACATCAACCAAGTTTCAGATGAAGAGAGTGGGACCATGTCAGGTGTTAGAAAAGCATGGAAAGAATGCTTACAAGGTGGAGCTACTTGCAGACTTAGGCATTTCACCAGTGTTTAATGTGGCTGATTTGATCAGGTTTAAAGGACCAGTCACTGACTTGGATCAGAAAATTGTGGATGTCTTGAAGGATGTGAGTAACATAGCCTTACCTCCTAAAGACAAGCTGCAAGCAAAGAGGATCTTAGAATCAAGGGTGAAGAAGTCTACCCGACATAAGGAATACATGGAACATCTCATCAAATGGAAGGACAAACGATAATATGAGACTACATGGGTGGATGAAGCTCAGTTGAAGAAGCAGGGTATTGATTTATCTCTGATCTCTCCCTATAATCCTTAGTGTTTGGGCTAAGGGGGAGAATGGTGCAGGAGCACCCATAGGTTACCATAGGTTGTTTAGAAGGTCTGTCTAGGACAGTCTTGTCTAGGACAACTAAGCAATCAAATTTAGTTCATTTGGATGTAAGCCTTAATGGAATTTTTGGTTGGGTTTTGATCAGATGAAGGTCATGTTGACCACATAATAGGTGTCATAAGGTTCTAGCTCAAAATGAGGTCTTGGATTTTTAGGAATTCTTGCAAAATATTTGAAAATGTTGCTCAATTGGAGCTACAAGCGGCCAAGAAGAGCCCAAGGGAGAGGATAACTGAATTGGAGACCCTATTTATGGGATGCCTTGGCATTGGAGTGGGGTTGGAAGCATTTTCTATGTTTTGAAGTTTTGTAAATTCAAGAAAAGCAGTTGTGTTTGAGAGTGAATTTTCTAATTTTTGCATTGAAGTGAGGTTTTAATGGATTGATCATGGCACTGTAATTTGTGTAGGATGTAGAGTAGTTGTTCTTCAAGATTTGTGTGGCATTAGTTAGTTTCCTTACTTAGTTTCAAGCATTGTTTGTAATTAGTTTGGTGTTCATACTGTTGCTGGTCTGAACCAGGCAGTTTTGTGAAAATGGAGTGTTAGTTCACTTTCCCATTGTACAAATTGTACGACCCTTTGGGAACAGTGACTAGACTCCATGTATGTACATATGGTATGGTTTAGGGCCTTTGAAAACATAGTAGCTATTGTGGAAGTCTTTCCCTAGGCGATCCAAGAAGAGTCCGGCTAGGGAAGAGCTTTGTGCAGAGCACTTGATTTGTAGGGGTGTCAAATTCTTGACAAATTATCTTTTGGAGAAGGCAGGTATGAGTCTTGCGAAGACATGGTAAGCAGGAAGAAACTCCATCAATCCATCTGGTGAGGAAATGAATTGATAGTTTGCAGTAAGCCAGGAAAGGGCTTAAAAACCCTAGTACGGACAGCTGTGACCCAAGACCCCAAAAATCCTTGAGAGGTGGGCATATGAACCAGGAATCCGAAGAAAAGATTGGGGTTTTCTTTGGAAAGTATTGGAAACAAACTTGATTTCTCGGAGAAGGAGACCTAATTGGGGCTCCTAGGGCTAGTAGCCTTTTAGGCCTAAATGAGGGTTTGGTGGAAGCGACTAGGAAATGGAGTCAGGTGGACCCTCAAGAACCAAAGTAGGATGGATTGTAGTCATTAGAAATACCTCCACACCCCTGCATAGCTAAATTCAAGATTTTGGAGGATTGTAGCCTTTAGGGTGGATTAAGGGCTAAGGTTAGAGTTGCAAGATTGTACCAAGGTGGACTTGGTAGGAGGAATTATGTTGGTAGTTGGGGTTGGCAAGGTGAGACTAGGGGATTCTAAGTAAGGGAAGATCCTATAGGTTGAAGTGGTGGAGTGAGACACCTTAGAGGTCTTCCAAACAAGACCTAGAGCATGAATCGGTGATTGATTCATCCAACCTCCCTATCAGAATGCCTTGAATTTCTCTTGAAATCTCATAAACTTGCTAGGTTCTTGAATTGATTTTCTAAGATTTGAAATGATGAAATTACCTTATATTTATAACAGATGTATCTAAAATTTCCTAATGTTCAAAATCACAAGTCAACATTGAAATATAGATTTGAATATGTTAAAATACTACCAAAATCATAATTTAAATTTATGTCCTAAGTCTAAGGGAGGACCCTTTCACCCATGGGAAAATGGTTCCTAGGTCCCTAAACCTAGGACACACATTTATCAATGATAAGTGTTATGTTAAGGTATTAAAGATTGTTAGGTTTACTCTTCATAAAATGTAATAAAATAGGCTTGGAAAATGAATTAAGGGACCAATTAAGGAAATATTAAGGTCAATTAATTAAGGAATCCCTAAGGGTAAACCCACAAAAGTGGTTTTCAATTTGAGTAAGGAAGGAAAAGTGGCAAAAAATGACCCCATACAAAAAATTTTGGTTTTTGGGGTTCCAATTAACCCTTTGGTTCGAGCGAACCAGTTAAATGCAAGGTGGACCTCATCTCACCAAAAAGAACAATGTAAACCCATTTTTGAAAGGGGGTTCAAATGAAACAGGGTTCGAATGAACCCTAGTTCGCTCGAACCCCTTGGGATTCACTTGAATCCCCCTTGGTTGGAGCAAACCCCCCTTTTCCTACCTCCTTGCTCTTTGGCACAAAAAAAACCAAAATTTTTTCCCTTCGAAGCTTGGGTTGAGGATGAAAATGGAGGATACTTCACGAACCCAACTTGAATCAGGTAGTCCTTGGAATGGGCTATCTAATGAATATAATTTTAACATGTTTTGGTTTTATTATCTAATTGTATTTTTAGTTTTATTAAACATAGGTTTTTCAATGAAAATGAAGCTCTTTGTTCTGCACATGTGGAAAAATAGAAGATTATCAATTTTTGTTTTTAAAAATATGAGTGCACCAGATAGTGAAGTCCTTGATCCAACAAAAAATAAAAAATAAAAATTTTGATACATACAAAAAAGTTATGTGTTATACGGTCTACCTATGTTTGAATTGTAATTGGTTTGACATCGAAACTTGATTAAGGAAAAAATATTTAATAAAACACTATCTAACTAAGTGGAAGCTCTAGATATTAGAGTTAAAAATCTAAATTTGAAAGAATTAGAATTTTATCCAATTTATGGAAGAAAAGTTATGTGTTATACAGTGAACGTCACTCCTTAAAAATGTTGTTTTATGAAAAAACCTAGTTTTTGAGGGAGATGGAGAAAGCAGTGCAATCTGGTTCAATTTTTTTTGAAAAATATATATTTAAAATCTACAGACAAAATTTCACGAAACTCTAGTTTGCATCATTTTCAAATTCCTCACGGTTTAGCCGCTATAGGTGCCTGAAAGTGAATATTTAGTTAGAAAAAATTATTTCAGTGTCCAATTTGGCCAAAACTTGTAAACCACTATTGTGGGATCACCCCTAAATAAGTGTGAAATTGTAAACAGGTACACTATGCAACACTAAAATTTAAGGCATAATTAAGTCCAAATTAACTAGGAGGGCCTAAACAAGTGTGAAAATGTAAAAGGGATGCATTTTTCAACACTAAATTAAGGCATTATTAAGTTCATTTTAATTAGGAGGGCCCAAAAAAGTGATAAAATGTAAGGGAATACATTTTTTGTCACTAAATTTATCCCCCACTTTAGTGAGAGGATGACCTTGTGTAAAAATCACACTAAAGTAGATATCCAAAACATATGTATGCAACAACAACAAGATTACTCAATTATACAACAAAAAAGACTAAAAAGAAAAGTAAAAAAAAAAAAAGGTGGATCAAGCCTTAACTATCCAATGTGATGTGGAACATTCCTTAGTTGTCTGTCCAAAAGAAAATGGTAGATCAAACCTTAACTATCCTTGAACACAATGTGGAACACGTCTCGACTACTTGTCTAAAAATGTTCACAAGCGAAATGCGATGTCCACTATGAAAAAAAAAATTCATGCTCACTTAGGGCTAATGGAACCTCATGTTGTCCACTAGGTGAGCCCCCAAAAAATGGCTAAGTGAGAAAGTCATGCCAATTCTATAGTCTCTCATCATACTTGTTGGTGTCAAACACCGAGCCCAAGACCACAACCTGCAAATAAATCTTCACAAAAAATGAGAGAAGAAAACATGACTATTTCACTACAAAAAAATATGAGATGAGATAAATTACATAACATACAATGGTTCCTTTTAAAGGCATGGGTGAACAAATACCCTACAAAAAAAACTCATCAGAGTAATTAACCATAAGTAAAAACTTAACACAGTAACACCCAGGCCCTTAAGTGAAAACTTAGGGAGGATCACATTATGAAAAATGAAGATACAATATGGGTCCCACCTACACAACCATGTTAGGTACCCATTTACAATGCAAAAAAGAAATCTCTCACAATCGGAGAAAAGGAGAAAAACATTGTGGGAAAAAAACCATCTCCAAAAGAGAAATGAAAAAAAAAATGATGCATGGATGGAGGACTCAATCACAGCCCCCAAGGACTACACACATCATGCATATATAATCAATAGAACCCCTGTAAAAGGGGAAGAGATAGAATATATATCCCCCACAATGTATAATCACCTGCGAAATGGTAAGTGTTTGAAGAAAAAACATGATCCAATGTCGACAAAAAAATTGTCTCCCTTTCGAAAGAAACAAAACTAAATACAAATGAAGGAATGCTTCCCATTGTAGATAGGAATTGAAAGAAAGATGCATGAGTATGTATGGGGTATGTGCAGGATCATGGTGGGCCAAAAAGTGGCAATATGATCGATATGTGGTTGACGACTTTATTTTTAGCCAAAATTGATGAAATGAAAAGGGTTTTTAAAGGAGATTCTCAGCTTTCCACCAATATTATAAATTATGCTTTACTTTAAATTTAATAAGTAATTATTATTCATTTTCTATTCAAATTATGATTAAAGTCCTAATTGATAGACTAATTGAAAAACATCTATAGCTTTCAATGGTATCATATTTTTGAATCCAAAACATGTGTCACATTCTATGATTTGCATACTATAGGATTAAAAAGAAAAATTAATTTCATGAAGTTTTGACCAAGTTAAGGTGGTCATACATAGTTTTATATTTTTAAAAAGTTGTAATAAAAAATTCATAAAATTATTTACTTGGAAAAAATTACAAAAAATATGCATCATCAGGACTGAGTCCTCTACTTATCTAAAATATTATAAAAAAATATTATCATTTTATTTGGGTTGGGTCAGAATGACACCTCTTATTTTTCCTAAATTTAGTATTGCATTGAAATCTCAAATTTTCACCAAATAGATTTCTTTTTTTAAAACAAACCTAGTAGTTTAGAAACTACATTCAATTTGATACAAATTCTATTCTTACATATTTTTGAAATAATATAGATAACTTATTCAAATTTTTATGTCAAGTTGCCTAACTCTGATTTTTCTAAGTTTTTTGCCACTTAAGGGCTTGTTTTTTCCATGATGATCCTACACATACCCTATGATGATGTCTCTGAAATTTTCTCATGTGTCACCAAGACCTTGGAAGATGATCCCACGAACCAATCAAGAACATTCCCAATCACAATAGAAGGTGACAAACAAGGTATCACTGGGTATGTGCAAGATCATGATGGGCCAAAAAGTGGCAATATGATGGGTATTTGTAGGGTATGTGGCTGGCAACTTTTTTTTACCCAAAATTGATGAAATGAAAAGAGTTTTTAAAGGAGATTCTCAAATTTCCACCAATATAAATTATGCTTTACTTTGAATTTAATAAATAATTATTATTCATTTTCTATTTGAATTATGACTAAAGTCCTTATTGATAGGCTGATTGAAAAAACATCTATAGCTTTCAAATGGTATCAATTTTTGGAATCCAAAACATGCATCACATTCTATGCTTTGCATACTATAAGATTAAAAAAAGAAAAATTTAATTTCATGAAGTTTTGACCAAGTTAAGGTCGTTAGACATACAATTTTTTATATTTTTTAAAACTTGTAATAAAAATTCATAGTTAATTATTTACTTGGAAAAAAATTACAAAAAAATATGCATCACATTCAAACATGAGTTCTCTACTTATGTCTAAAATATTATAAAAAAATATTATCATTTTATTGTGGTTAGGGTGGTCAGATAGACACCTACTTCTTATTTTTCCCTAAAATTTAAGTACTACTACATTGAAATTTCAAATTTTCACCAAATAGATTTTTCTTTTTTTAAAAAAACCTAGTAGTTTAGAAACTCCATTCAATTTGCTACATATTATATTCTTACATATTTTTGAAATAATATAGATAACTTATTAAATTTTTTACATCAAGTTGCCTAACTCTGATTTTTCTAAATTTTTTGCCACTTAAGGACCCATTTTTTCCATGATGATCCTGCACATACCCCACTAGAAACTGATTTTGAAAATTCTCCAAAGAAAGAGATGAGGTGACAAAATTTGTACCAAAACTATCATCAAATAGGAGGGATATACCCTCAAATGTGTCTTCCAAGTCAAAAATATGAGATTCTACAAACAATGAATGAATGCTCAAAAAATAAAAAATCCCAATCAAGAAGACAATGAGAATCCTATTGTTTAGGAATGTTAGGAGCCTCAATCAATGACTCTGCACAATGAATCACTAAAGGTGAATGTACAACAACTATCCTTGATGGAGAAGAAGGAACATCTAAAGAACCCTCGTTATCCTCTTTTGTAGATTCAAAGTATTCTAAAACTTCAAACTTTTGCATAGTAGCATGATCATAGGGTAACCTGTCTAAAAAATGAAGAGGCACAAGACAATCTAAAATAGGATCATTATCAAGATCTACATGTATTTCCCAAATTTTAGTCCAAAGAATATGAGGACACTCAAAATGATCAATAACATTCAAAGTGGCATGATCAATATGCATTACAAGAACTACTAGGACATGATCCCTTTACAATTCCATGTAGATTTCTTACTATCAGTACCAGGATGGGGAACAAGATTATATAAATTTGGCAACAAATGAAACCATCTGAGATATTTTATGATACCATCTTTCCATTTTTTATAGTTTTCCCTTTCCAACATAATCATAACAAGATGAAAAGAAAACCCCATAATGAACAACATGACAAATCTCCAAGAATACAAAGACATTAACCTTTAACAAAAATTAGAAACTCCCAAATATGAAAAATGAAACCTTCCCAAAATACTTTAGGAAGCAATAATGCAAAAAAAGGGATGAGAATCTAAAAAAAATTGAGCGAAATATTAAACATCTTACTCAGTTCCCACACCAAATCACCAAGCCAAATCATTCGCTAAGAACAAAAGCAAGATAGCCTCCTATGAGACTTGCTCTCAACAATCAAAAGGAAAGAGTTGTATACGAACACAGAAGGACTCCACGACCTGGAGAATGTGGGATAAATATTCCCAAAACAACTTCAAAGAATCTTGGGGGCCACACGACTTCACTGCACATAAACCCTAAATAAATATTTTGTTGCAAACTTTATAAAGTATAAAGTTTGATTAAAAAACCAGTCCTATTATGGTTGTATCATAGGTTCATGCCTCATGATAGAAAATGGCTGCTTCCAATCGATATTTTCAAATCACCTCCAAATAGATGGATGGCGGCTTGAAACAAAACAAAATCGCCTATGGATGGTGAATTTCAATCTTTGCTAAAAAACAACCTTCCTCCAAAAGAAATGAATCAACAACAACTATTCCAAAATGGATGCCTCCTCCTCCTCCCGTGCACAAATTGCAGCCTCCAGAAGGAATGAAATGGGTTCCAATGTATAAAAACACACCAGTGTGTGAATGACCTTCCTCAAAGTTCTATGCCTCTTCACCAAATCGTGGCTTGAAATAGTATTTCACTGTGTCTATGCTTCCAAATGTTTCCTTCAATAGCAAATGTAAGTGTAGATCCCCAATCAACACTACATATCCCCTGTTGAAAACATCATCATAAGGAACTCTGCCTTTCTTCAAAAAAATGCCTTCAGACCAGCCATACACATAAAATCATTTACAAAAAAAAGATCCTTGCAAACTAAAAATTGAGCTCTTGAACAGAGAAAAAATGAACATTGCAACAATAACTAAAAAATTTGCAGGCTCTGATGAATCATGACTTGGAAAATAAATGCCCCTCTTAACTACACCACCTCTAATAATGGAATTCAGAAGTCTACCTTCAAATCACAACCATAAAAGGGAAGAAATAATGCTTGAAGGTAAAGACAAGAGTAGAAATTTGAGGGTTTCTATCATGGGTATGAGAAAATGCCTCAACAAGTGGAATCCCACTATAAATAGAGAAAACATTCCTCTCAAAATTGGAAATGGTGCCTTCTACTATGAAAATCATGACAACACAGAAGTGAAAATTATTCCTAGAAATCACAAACAATAGGAAAATGAAGATAATCATAAATAAGGAAACTTTGTAATTTAACAAATTTCAAATGCCGAATAATCTCCAATAAATAAATAACCTCAAACTCTTCTGATGAAAACCGTCAATAGTGGAGGAAAACACAAGTTGAAGGCTCTATACCATTTTGGTGTCAACCATTGAGCCCGAGATAACAACTTACGAATAAATCTTCACAAAAAATGAGAGAAGCAAACACAACTATTTCACCAGAGAAAAATATGAGATGAGATAAATTACATAATGTACAATGGTGCCTTATAAAGGCATGAAAATATGTGACAGGTGAACAACTACCCTACAAAAAATACTAATCAAAGTAATTAAACCTAAGTAAAAACTTAACACACTAACAATACTAACCATACCAAAGCTATATGTTTAATAACTTTGATAAGGCACCACAAAAATATAAACTTTGAGCTTTATAAAGTTAACAAGTTGTATTATGGTAAACACTTATGAGTAAAATACAAATAAAGTTTGTTCAAAGGGATTTTTATTAGTTCATGTAAGGTCTCCTCTTAGGGAACATCGTGCCTAATGTCTCCAAGATGAGACAAGTTAAGGAGAAAAGATTCACAAGTTAGGGTTCATGCAACACATAGCATCACCACTAAGAGGAAAGTTATGTTCCAAGAAATATCATGCTCTCAAAGGACATCTAACCCAATAAAATAACCAAGAAAAATATGCATCACAAGAAGAAATAAAATCACACAATGAAACATAAAGAATTTAAAAAAAATTAAAAATAATAATGCCAATGTATGCCCCCACTTTAAAGAAATTTCTATCACCATTGCTATGAGAAATTTACTTTAAAGTAGAAAAAAATCAATTCTAACAATAAATAGGACATGAGAGCTTATTCAAAAAGCCCTATTCCAAGTCATATGTTCCCAAATGAAGCTACACGTCATGAAAAGGAGAGAGGAAGGGGTTTTTCCCAAAAATGAAATACCAAAAGACATAAGGGATCCATGGATTCAAGGTCAGTATGTCTTTGCTACAATGTGATTATAGAGATTGGAGATGTCATCATTCCCCAAATACTCGTAGAACATGAAAAATGACATAGAGAGAAAAAAAAAAGAAAAATATTTTGGGTCAAAATGGAAGAGACCTAAATGTTTCGACACCTTGTTTCATCCCCAAAAGGAAAAAATGAGAAAAAAGAAAAGATAAATTCTTATGACATATAGAAGAATGTAGATACAAATAGAGGAATGCACATGAAGAGATACATCAAAGAAAATAGTATAGGGGGTCACATTATACACATGCAATCACACAAAGAACATGTAAAGGAAAACAAAAAAAAGACTAGTAAGGCACATGCGAGTTAACCTATAGTAGGTCATCTGCATCCCAATCTTGATTAGTACATGTAAAAGGCAGATAACTAGCCAAAGGGACAACATCAAGTGCCAAACTATGACAAGCACCGAGCTCATCACTCTTATTACATGAGGATCATCATTTAAGCTTATAGAAGATGAAAAAAATGAATTCAACTCATTATGCACTTGTTCATCAATCTTTGCAATTTCATTATCATCATCCAAGTTAATCACAATAGTAGGTCTAATGATAATATCCATAGAAGTTTGTTGATGTTGCGGCGAGGGTGAAAAGGCATCATGCATTTCTTGAGACAATTTTGGATTTTTGTTTTCTATGTTGTTCTTTTCTTCTTTTGCTTGTAACAAATGAGAAATAGAATGATGTCTACACCTATGCTCTCTAGCATTTCAATTTCTTTTCATTTGGTTTTCAAGTTGTAATTGTGTAGGAGTAGGTTTGTCAGCCATTGGTTTCTTTTCATCCCATAAGGGATGAATGAAAGGAACCATGAGAGGTTTTTCAACTACTTTCTCTTTAGATTTGTAAACCTGTTTGACATTAGGAGGCACAACAAGATTTTTTTGATTATCTCTTGGTCTGTTATATGAAATAGGGGGAGGATTTGTCATAGGTTGGTCTTGGTTACTTGGAAGAGCTTTTGATTCAATCATGGTCTCATTAAGGATAGGAGGCTCAATCATGGTGTGCCATAGAAAAATGGCCCCTTGTCATTTTCATGGTCTTTTAGGCCTTTCTTCATGATGTTTGGTCCATTTTGCTTTGATTTAATGTTGCAATATGGCTTGAACATTCACATTAGGTCCTTAAAATTCAAATTATGACATCTTGTGAAGGTGTTGTGAAGTTTTGTAAAACATTTCTACACTTTTCTAGACTCTATTAATTACAATTCACCTAAAAATCACCTTTTCATCACTTATCAAGTCCTATTTTGAAGTGTTGTAAAGTCTTGTAACAAGATTTCATGCTTTTCTAGGCTTAATTTCACCATTTACACCTTTCTTATGCTTTATTTGACCCCTTTATGCCCTTACAAGGCTTAACTAAGTGTTTTTTTTTAATGTAAACACGACAAACAACATTAAATGCAAGATAATTCCCAACACCCACTTTCAAGTCCAAGGTGGGACCCATTCGCCATGGGTGGAAAATGAGTCCCTCTTGGCTCAAAATACAAAATATTTCAAATTTTCTTTCGGGTTTTTATTTAAAATCACCTTATGTCAGCCTATGATGAGGTATCTTCAGGTTACTAAGGCACAAGTGTGTATAAATGAGTGTTTTTCTTCCCATTTTAACCCCCATTCATTAAATTCACTTATTCACTCATTCATTCAAGCATTCAAGCACTTTGCATCATTCAATCAAGCATTAATCAAGTATTTTGGAGTAATCATTGATATATCTTCAGATTTCTTCAACAAGGTTGGTGAGTTTAGGACATTTGCATGTTATTCATTCATCTTTCCTTGTTCATTTAATTTTATTTCTTCATTAAGGGTTTGAATACCAAAGTGGGATTTGACCAAGGAAAATCCCTATAACCTAACTCTTAACCATTTCCCTCCTTTTCCATGTGTGTTTGTAGACTTGTGTATGCAGATTCATCAAGTAATTAAGTGTTGAAAAGTGGTCAACAATTCAACAAAGTGTTTCAAGTCAACTACAACCTATTTCAAGCTTGGAGACAACCTACAGTCTATTTTCTACAGATTTGACTCCATCAACCCAACAAGCATACAATCTTAGATCTGGTGCTATAGAATTGGTCCTTGATTTCACAAAATTTTGGGAATGGATTGATTCACCATCAGTGGCGAATGAGTCCCACCTTAAGGCTAGAAATATAGATTTTAGATGTCGACACTCAGAAACCTGTTCTCAAAAGTTTTCATCAGAAGCAAGATTCATTCACCATCAGTGATGAATAAGTCCCACTGGTAATTTTTAGTGATCTTTTCCATCATTCAAGACACTCCAGATTCTCCATTCTCTTCCCAATTGCACTTTGATTCAACCTTCTTCTTTTTTGCTTTGCATTTGTTCATGTTTAGTTCATTCTTGCATATCACATTTTGTTTTCAAACACTACATTTTTCTTAGGTCTTGCATTCATAATCAGTCAAAAAGTTCATTTAGTTGCATTTAGATAATTTCATTTAGCCTTAATAACATCATACACATCTTAATTTGAGTGAACCACGTTGATTTTTTGTGAGGTTTATCTCTCTCCTTTTAGGTGAAACATCCTAAGCATGCAAGAGTAACCTATAAGCCTCACACCCAAAAATCTATGGTTCATATGGGTTGAGGTATATTACTAAGGGATAATTCTATTCTATACTTTTCCTTAAAATTTTGATAGGATTTAAAAAATAAGTCCTCACGGGGTCTAATAGGTTCAATAGGCTCGGTCCAAAAGAAATCCAATGAAAAGTTCCCTCGGGAAGATATAGGATTAAAACCACTATGATGCATAGTAAATATTTCATTTCCAAATGGAAACTTTAAACATTTATGCACAATCGACGAGATGTAATTCATGGAGCGAAGCCATGGATAGCCTAACTTCACACGAAATTGGTTCGAAGTCAAGATGATGGTGAATGAGACATTTAATTGTTTCAGTCCAACTTTTAAAGGGAGAATTATGAAACCTATTGTAGGGAAAGAAAAACCAGTATACGTTTTGATCCATGCTTTCAGTTTTTCATATATATCTTGATAAATCTCTTGCACAAATAGGAATTCTTTAGTGATCACATTCTGTACATAGACGAGATCAATTAATATCCCATTAGTAGGCTTGTCATTGATTCTTCCAGCTATGTAAAGAGGACCATCGGGTGCATGCTTAAGTATGTCTTGTTGGGAGAAAGCAATGTCAAGTGACATCTTAGTTAGGCCCTTACAAATTTTAGCATCAATAAATCCAATCATATATTCTATAAAGTGTTCCTCATTATTGTTCATGTTATCATCATTCGTGTTAACATTCATCACATCATTCTTTGTTTCACTAGCTTTGAAAAATGAAATGTTATGATTTGGCATAGGATTGGTAAATATTTACAAGATTTGGTTAGGAGGAGCTACAAAATTTTTACCTTGATCATTAGCACCTCCAATTTGAATATGATTAGAATCAATTAGCTCTTGCACAAGATGTTTAAGACACTTACAATGTTTCGTATCATGTCCATTTTTTTGATTAATATGGCAATAGGAATTTGGTCTATAGTTTGAAGGTAAAGGATTAGTTACAATATTGCATAGAAATGACTACAAGAAAGAAACTTCTCCAAAAAATTTCTGCAATGATGGAAACACATGCTTGAAGCCCTTCAATGCAAGCACATTCCCCTTTCATCTCTTCAAACTTCTACAACATGGACAATCTTCTTGGAGCAAGTTGTAACCTATAGAATCCAAGAAGGAGAGTGTTGATTGTGTCCCATATATGAAGCTCTCTCCTTCAATGCAGTCAACAATAACTTAGCTAGAATATTTCCTCCTTTATATGCAATGTGTCATCTAATATGAGCAATAGGGTGATGCATTTTTTGCCATGAATGAAGCTATGCCTCAATACAACCAAAAAAATTACTATTTGTCTCAATTCAGAAAGAATATAAGTGCATTGTCAAGAAATCTGAGTTACTATAATCACATTTGTTCTCCTCATATCTCTCCTACTTTTGAAGAAGATATTGTAGCATTAGAAGAACTAATTGATGAGATTTTTGAGAACCCAAGTTTTTTTTCTCCTCTTACCTCCCCTATTTGGAAAGACTACTAAACAAGAGGACATACCAATAAGTAATCATGACGATAACATAGGACAAAAAGAGACCATTGAAACCTACCCACATTTATCTCAAAACATCTTCTCCTCTTTTGATAATGATGAGGATATGTTGGTGTTAGATAATCAAACCTTTAAGATTTACGCCAAGTCTATAGTTTTTTACTAGGAGAAGAACAAATGTTATTGTCAAGATTGTCTAAATTTTCACTCATTTTCAAGAACAAATGTGATTGTCATGATTGCCTAAATGAAACTTGAAAATGGATACAAATATTTTTCATTATCTCCTTGTTTCCCTTTAACACACGACCCTAATTATTTTGATGATAATGTGAAAATGAAAAAAATCTGCATATATTGTTGTATCTAATTATCATTAATATAATATAAATCCCTAAAAAAAGCATGCAAGGACTTAAACTAGTCAAGAACATAGAATCACAACTAAGGATTTCTACAACATTAAATGTATTTTGTACATCCTTTAAATTAGTTTTTGGATGTCGTGTAAGGTTCTTTATTGCATTTTGAATATAATCAACATTATTTTTCTTTTTATCTTTTCCTCCCCACACATTCTAAGAAACCATATGTGTATTAAGGATTTGTAATTTCCTAATCGATGAAATTAGTAAAGGAAGAAACCATCTAATAGTATCTAGAAACTCTATTTCACTAGTTTTTGTTACAACTAGATTGTCACTTCTCCTAGAGCTATAATTTATTGTCTTTCAACACCTTGAAAAGGACTCATAACTAAATTTGAATGACATTCACCATATAGAAATTGAAGGATCGACACAAATTAATAAACATGCTACTCTAGATTCTTGACCATATGGAGAGGACCAAAGTGGTGTTCAATCAAAAACCCACATAAAATCATTACCTCTTGTTTCCTTAAGTTTCCACATCTTTAATTTTAATTTTATAAATTTATTTTGCATATTTCATTTTCACTTTTCTTCTTTGATTTTAAATTTCTCTTTCCTATTTTATTGCCTTTCTTTTATAATTCTCTCTTTTTAAATATTTATCTAGTTGAAAATCATGATATCAAGAAAATGAGATTTTAAAGGGTACCTAAAACTTCTCCCACACAAGGGTTGGAAGAACAACCTATATTAAGTAGCCCAAATTATATTGAAAATATATTTTCTTAAACTAGGAAGCAAGTCGTTTGATTCATTTGAAACTTTTTTTTACTTTGTATTTAAAAAATTCGAAAATCATGTTATTGATCAATATTTGTGAATTTCTTTTAATAACAAAGTGATCCAATATATTTTGTAAAGCTCATATAAAAAATAAAAAAAAGTCTTGTATAAAAAAAAACACAAATATTTTACAATCAAATAAATATATTACAATTATTAATATTTGTTCAAAAATAATAAATTATGTATGATTTCAAATCAATCTTCATTAACTCATATTATATAAATAATAATACACAAAACCCATCTCATATAAATAATAAAATCATCCATATCAATACAATGTTCAACCTGTACTACTTTAATCTCTTGTTATTAAGAACTAAACTCCAGATCGCTGAACTAAACTCTCAATTCTTCTGATTAAAAAAGAGGAAGAAGATTGCGTTCATACTTTTTCTGTTCACCGAACATTCTAGAAGTACCGGGTTGTTCCGCCAGAAATCTACTCTCAGAGTTTACCATAATAAAATGCAAAGTATGTGCATGTCAGCGTAGATTCCGCTATCCCGCATAGCGTCAAACTCACATGGGCTGTTGAGCAGTGATGTTGACTATAGCCGAAGCCTACACCCTTTTCCATACTCAACAACCCTAAATTTTCTCTTGATATTATAGTCTGTAAGTGCGTCATCTTGCGCGTGAACAATGGGTGCTTTGGTGACAATGCATCCATTACTTATGAAGAACTAATTTTCACATGTTAACAACTGGTATATTGACTGTTTAAGCCTTAACAAAATACGACAGTGTAAAGAAACGAAAACGAGAGAAGAGACAACCTGCATTTTTTTGCAGGAATAACAGTAATAAATCTAATGTGAGTTTTATATAACAATAATAAGAGACAACTTGCAATGTTTTTGCAGGAATAACTTGCATTGTTTTGTAGGAATCACCAAATCTGTCCGCACGCTTTAGGCCCCACAGTGTATGGGTGTGCCTGTATTGTCTCAATTCAATGATGAATCCACAGTGCTTCTCTGGTCCACCCATCACCTGCTTCAACTTAACTCTTTGGTTTGTTCGCATTGTCTTTATATACAGATTCCTCTTGATTGATAATTCTTACTTCATCCAAACAAGATTTTGTAATTGATATATTGCATTGACCTGTTATAGAATACCGAGCCCCAGTTTTTCTTTTATTGAAACTACGATACAGTCTTGGTTATTGCCATATAAAACAATCTTGGAGAGTTATTTAACTCATCTTCAACGACAAACAAAGATCTTTTGTGGATTTGCATGACAGTATTTTTCCATCGATGAATTACACGTGCCATTAAAACTATTATAGCTAAAGTTATTGATATATTATGAAGTTTTTTTATCCTGTCTATCTATTATTCTCCTTGTTTTGTTCAAGGTTACATCCTTGAAAGTTATTAAACAATTAATAATAAGTGTTAAATAATGAAAATAAATAAACTTAGACAAATCAAGAATTTTTCCAAAAAAAATTAGGTATTATCTAATTTGTAACTATTTGTATGCAAATTTAAAACATAAATCAAAACAAATGAAAATGAAAGTTACGATCAAATTGGCAAAACATACTATAAATGAAAATAGAGTGTTCCCATCCAATTGGCAAATCAATATTTATTTGGCTTTTACATGATAAGTGAGATTTTGGAGGCTTTCACTTGATATTTTGGAGGCTTTTAGCATCAAACAACAGCTGATTTATGATTAAATGGTAGATAAAACTTGTTTTCCAATGACTCAAAGTTGTTTGCAGATGTGAGACTTGTTTCAGACTCAAATTTTGCACTATATATAGCCTATCAGCTAACAAGTACCAATTATTTCAATTTTAAAACTAAAGATATGTTATTCAAAACATTCAGATACCAAAATTCAACATAAGATAAGAAAGAGAATAAAATGATTATCCCCCATCAAATAATCTAACATGAATTTGATGTGATAATCTATGGAAAAGACTTCAATGAAAGTTTCCATAATATCCAAGTAGTGTTTATTAGAGCATCTAAGATTAGTTTTTATAGTATTAAGAGAGGGAAAATGTTCTATAATGTGGCAATGATGTCCATTCCTCCATATAAATTTGAAAAACCATTTTTTTTGAATTATCCATGAGATCATGAAGGGAACATGTGAGCTCAAATATTTGTCTTTAATCTTTTGTAGTTTTCTAGGCATTCAAACTATACAAATCTAATAAATTTAAAAGGAAATTCATTGAAAGAACTAGTATGATTGTGATTCATAGTCACCCTCTCATTGTCACACAAATTAAGATTTAGATTGTAGCAACCAAAATCATGTATTTTTTGAGACAAAGCTCTACAAAGTTCCTTTCTTTTTCCATTTGACCTAGGGGAAGAAGAGGGAAGAAAACATTCCCATAAATAAGGGGGACATAACAAGAAGACATTTCTTCCACCTTTTTCATAAATTTTATCACTAACTACCCTACCTATCAAAATAATAGAAAAATGATGCATATTGTTGGTGTGAATTAATGTCTTGTACCTAGTAATTTATCTTACTAGGGACTTAGGGGACTTATTCACATGTTAAATTTATTTAGGATATAAGATTCTTTCTAGAAGTCTTAGTTGGATTTTTTAGAACTTATTTTATCTAGCTCTTATGCATGTTTCGTAGGTAGTTAGTTTGTTAGTCATCTCATATCATAGGATTAAGACACATGTCACAATCATTTTCAATCCTATTTCTCACCTTTCCTATATAAGGAAGCTCATTGTACTCATATATAATATACTTCATACCTCATCATCATTTTGATAGGTCTTAATATCAAGAAAGCTCATATTCTTACATACTCTCTTGTAGAAGGTTTTCATTGTTTTTACAGATGGTCTTGGGTATTTAGCTAATCTTCAGCTCTTTCATGGTATCACAACCAAGCTTTGCAAAAACCATTCTTAGATATGAGGGTTGAGCTATTGCTAGTGAGAGATCTAGGTTATTTTTAGTAGGGTTGAGTATGCTCTTCCCTTGCACCATATGGTCAACCTGAGAATCAGAAAAACTTGAAAAATTTGCTAGATTTGAGGGTTTTTCTATGTGTGGGTTTTCATGGTAGGTCACTTTTGGTTCATGTTGGAGGAAATCTAGCCTCAAATTTGAGTTTAGGCAGCTGAGAAGTCAATATCTCAAATTTTGTTTCACCTAAATATGACATTTTTGTTAAAATTATGAGGGTTTGAAGATTTTCAAAATCTAGAGGTTGTAGAGCTTCTGATGCACTTTAGGCCCAAATAGACCTCACCATCATCTTCAAAAGGCCTGAGAGACAAATAATGATATAAAACATGCCTATATTTGGCATCAACTATTCGTGAGGCAACGCTTCTTACTCGGGTAGGTTGTACGACCCCCCGGGTATGGTACAATTTTCGTAGAATAAAAAAATAATTATTTTTCTATGTTTGGTGGCTTTTTAAAATATTTAGGCTAAAATAATTTTATTAAATATTTTTGAGTATATAGTATTTTGGAAAATATTTTTTTTGATGGGCTAAGGTGTTCAAAATTTGATCGAGAAATTTTTTAAAGATAATATTTGGGGTTATAAATATTGTCTACAACGGGCTGTATTTGTTTTTGTATTAAGTTCCTGGTAGCATTCAGTAATCTGCTAGCTGCAGAGTTGTTGGGAACATTCATTGCACCTATGTATGTTGGCAGACCTTTTCCGCGTACCTATTGACTTTGATAGTCACATTTACATCATGCAGTGTTTGATGCTTTTATTAATTACTACACAGTCTTTGTTAGGCATTAAGATGTTTGTCAGTAGGCTTTTGTTTTCCTATGCCCTGATCAAAGCCCCCTTCATGCATCTTCAAGCTTTTTTCGTGGTCATACTTGGGCTAGGGAGTGGTGCGTAGGAGCCGCCACCTCCCCGCCACCAAAGCTCAGCCCCACTGCCACCACATGTAGAAGGCTCTTTTTTGACCCTATAGAGCGCGTGGTCATATTGATGACTAGGAGCCAACCCTCGTTGGCCTATTTTTTGACACTAATTAACCTACACAACTCCTCAAACAATCTTTTTTCCATTTTTCCATAATTTTTTTCCACAATATCAAAATTCTACAAATGATATAATGACAGGAAGTTGGTTCTACGTACTTCATAGTGGTGCAAGTATTTTTGCTAGATTTTGTTGTAGGTACATTTTATTGGCAACTAAATTCATATCTCCCCTTTGCACCTCTGATCTCACAACTTTCTCCTAGTTTCTTCGATTTTGGTGATTCAAGTTGCATTTGGAAGGTATTTAGGAGCTCCTTTATTTATTTCATGTAATTTTTCAAATTCAGCCCCAAGTGTGATTTATTCATATTTTTGCATATTTTCTTTCTAATTCATAACTTGGACATCATGTCTCTTGGAGAAGTTATCTCTGTGAGGGGGCTTCATTTTCAGTTGTATTTTTTGATTTGAGGGCTTCTAATTGTTGTTGAAGGTTAATGTCTTTGTAATTGTGGAGATATATCATAGTTCATTATGGGGTTTTCATTTCATCCTACTCTGATTATGTTGAAAATTGGAAACTATAAACAATGGAGAGATGGCATCATAAAAAATATTTGATTCCTTCATTTGTTTCCACATTTATATAATATTATTTCCCCTCTTGGTACTGATAGTAAGAAATTTGCTTGGAATCACAAAAGGGATCATTTCTTAGGAGTTATTGCAATGCATATTGATGATGCCACTTTGAATGTTATTGATCATTTTGACTATCCTCATAATCTTTGGACTGAAATTTTGGATATATATGGAGATTCTCATACTCAACCATTCTCAAATGATCCTATTTTAGATTGTCTTGTGCCTCTTCATTTTTTATATTGGATACCCTATGATCATACTACTATACAAGAGTTTGTAACAGACTTGGAATACTTTGGATGTTCAAATGAGGATGATGAGGTTTCTTCAAATGCTTCTTCTTCTCCTTCAAAGATAGTTGTTGTACCTTCACCTTCATTGGTTCCTTGTTCAGAGTCATTGATTGAGGCTCCTATCATTCTTATTTAACAGGACTATACATCTTGTGTCTATGATTCATTGAAAACATCTAGTGATTCATTGGAACAAGTATCTCATTGTATTCTTGATTGGGATTCCTATTTATCAAACATTGCATCCTTGTTTGTGGATGTGGGATGGGGTTAGAGAATCAAATAGAATAGATAAAGTGACAGCCAACACTTCATAACTATTAACCTCATCCAAACAAGAGAAAACAAAGAAATAGAGATTTCAAAGTGAAAGCAAATAAAATAAAGTACTCCCCATATTGTAGTTGATTCCTTCTCTTGCTCTCCTTCTTCTTGTTATGCAACTTTTCCCTCAGATTTGTTGAAATACTTGTGCAAGACCTGCAAATGGTAGCAAGAAAGTTGGAGAAGAATAGTTGTTAAGCTGAAAATGGAGAAGGAAGGTTGCTTTTATAGACAACCATTCGAATGGACGGTTGAGATTAATTTTCTAGAAAGATTCCAAGATCAATGGATGGGAATTCATGAGAGGGATGTTATGAAATGGATGGTTGAGATTAAGTCTCAGAAAATATGCCAAGATCAATGGTCCAAAATTGATGCACCAAGAATATGCCATGCATGGAAAATCTATGACGCTGACAGCTATGACGCCTGACAGCTATGACAGACATGCAAGATATGCAGGCTATGACAGAAATGAATGTTATGACATGGAATTATGATAACATCTTTAACCAAGTGGTGCATAAATAATTTATTTTATTTATTTATTCGAAAATGTTGGAAATGGCCAAGTGGAAAATAAATTATTTATTCAAATTATTTATTTGAAAATAGAAGAAATGGACAAGTGGAAAATAAATAATTTATTCAAATTATTTATTTGAATTGTGGCCCCAACAAAATAAAGAAAGACCATGAATAATTAAATAATTAATAAGTAGTATTTAGCTATAGATGAAGATGACAAAATAATTAAATAAATAATAATCTATTTAACATGAAGAAGAGGGAGAAATTAGTGACACAATTAAAATAATTTTAATTGATCAAGGAGAATAAAGATGAGGATGAATTAATTAAATAATTAAAAATTATTTAATTAATAGAGGAATATGATTAAACATAATTGAATAATTAGAATTATTCAATTATCGAAGGACAATGACCAAGAAAAATGATGCTCGCAGACTTAGGACATTTTTCAGTGTCTACATTTTGCCCCTCTTTGACATAATACAGTTCATCACATTGTGTCAAAGAAATTTAATTCTAAAATATGCCCCAGTGAAAGAAGAATGACGAGGAGGGTTACGGTATGCCCCCTCGAGAGGACAGACGAGTTCCAAGAATATAGGTGTGCTCTTGAAATTGATGATAAGACTAGCGGATGAAGGATAGTAGAAATGTTAGCTTGGAAGGGAATGAATATTAGCGTGGAAGAGAAAGGAGGATGAAGATTGAAAGCTAGATGAAAAATGATAAGGGAACCAAATTTCATGCTTACATTTTTATATTTATCATCATTGGGCTTCAAAATGTTGCAAATGGTCCACAAACACCATGGTATGACATAGACCAAGGTGTGCAAGGTGACCATTTGCAAAACAGACAGTCACAGACAATGAATGTCCTAACTCATACTAAGGGAAAAGTTGCCCCAATCTTTTTGTCAAGACAATCCACATACAATAGTCAAAGAAAAACAAAAGAGGTCATGAGACATCATCGCTACTCTAAATCCTTCAAGGGACATCATCGAGGTAGCTAGTAACATGACCAAGAGACAAAACGACAAAACATAAGACAAAATAACAAAAAGATTAGACAAAATGGACAAAAGATGAGACAAAATAGACCAGAAAAATCAAGAGTCAGTCAATGAGTTTGCCAGTGTTTGTTTTGCCGAAGACAAATTTCATGATAGTTTGTCACTTTGACAGTTTGATAGTTTTGATAGGGTGCCAATTCAACGGTGTTGATGGTTTGACAGGGCCTATTGTCAGGAAGGACACATCCTAAAAAAGGCAAATGACATTTTGACAAGGTCCAAGTCCAAGAAGGACACATCTTGGAGGGGACCAAAGAGTGACAAGATTTACATTGTTTTGACAATTTGGCTGATTTTGACAATTTAGCTGATTTTGACTGGATGATTGATTGGACTATGTTATCTGTTGGTTCACAATTTAAATGTCAATGTTTTGAATGACTAATTTTGTTCGAGTGCCACTATGTTTGACTTATTTGACTGATGCAACTATGTTTGACTTATATGACCAACGTGATGAATGTTGGCTCTGTTTTGGGATTCTTCGGAGTTATTTGATTTTTTATTTATTTATTTGTTTCTTCAAGACATTTTTTTGATGTTTAGGTCTTTTTTTTTCTAGCACATTTTATGATGTTTTTGGTCTTTTTTTTGTTTTCTTAGGACATTTTCTGATTTTTAGGTCCTTTTTCAGGACATTTTCTAATTTTTAGGTCTTTTTTCAGGACATTTTCTGATTTTTAGGGATTTTTGACATATTTATGATGCATGTGAATGATTTCAAGGATAGACATGATTGTGTTGCTAGTCAAGTTGAATACCAATTGACAAGTGATAATGAGGATGTTGTTTGATGGGCGGTTGCATAACATGATTGGAATGACTTGTGTTCATGACTAAATTGGATGATGGAGTATCCTTAGACAATTGACAAGGGAAAACCAAGATAAGTGATAGACATGAAAGACTGATTGGTGGCCTTGGTAGGAGACATTCGACTAGAGGAATTGGCAGATGATCTTCAAGGACTATGTCACATAGGGATAATGAGGTTATGATGACAATGACATGATGTTGCATGCATAATTTGTGACCAAAGGATTGACATGTCAAGATTTTTCCCCAAAGCATGATTTATGTTTTCATATTTTATGTCAAGACCAAGGTAGCTAGGAAAATGGGCGAGGGAATGATATGGATGAAATGGATGGGTGTAAATGTCATGAGGAAAGCATGGGAAAATGAGATGACTTGCCCCCAAGTGTAAAAGTCCACATAGATGATTTATTTTACACATGACACCTATTTTCCAGGTTTTCATCATGGTACTTATCGAGGGTGTCTGTTTGCCAGGTTTTCACCGTTGGACGAAATTTTTCTCTTTACTATTTTCTTGACTTTTATTTTTTTGATGTCACATGGATGCCTGTTTGCCAGGTTTTCATCAAGGTGACAACTTTTTTGATTTTTTCAATTCTTTTGTATTTTTGATTTTGCGGATAGCCTAGATGCTTTAGATGACCACTGACTATTCTGATTCCACTGACAGTGTCAATGTAGAGACTGGTGCCATGATATGCCAATAATGACCTTGCTGAAGAAGTTTTCTTGTCAGGATCATAGCGCTTGTATACAACTGATCGATGTCATTGTGATCCTTTCTGATACTAGAGTTGGCCTTATCAAAATACGCACATCGCAATAGAGTTCCATGAGAGTCCTTATGATAAAGAGTTGTTGCCATGATGCGATGAATTTGTGACATGAGATTTTTGGACTTTAGGTGAGATGTAGGATTATGACGGATGATGGTAGACATGGAAAGTTTGTTTGGATGTTTGGAAGAATCACTTTTTATTTTCCAAACTTGGTATGATGGATGACAGATTTTGGAGGTATAGAATTTGGAACCAACACCTTTAGATGCCTTGTTTGATGGCCATTTTGAAGGAGGTGGACATTTATGATATGTGGAAGTCCTCTTGTCTTGTGGCTCCATATTTTGATTAACTTTTTCTTTTGACATATTTTTTTTGCTTGATCCGCTTTTCTTTGGGATCCATTTTAATTTCATTTGTCCACTTGTCTTTTTGTCTGATTCAATGGCCTTTGACATTTGATTTTTGATTTTGTAAGACTTTTGTTTTTGTTGGTTCCAAAGGGAAGGTTTAAGATGTTGAGAATGATAGTTTATGGTGTGGGTGGACGGGGTGTTGGCAACAATCTTATGACAAGGATTTCTCATGGACTCTATTTTGATGTTTGTATCTAACAAGGTTGCCCCCAATATCGAGGAGGTTCCACTGACATTGTTTGATTTACTAACTGAAGAATAGCCGAGACCTTGATGTCTGTAATTTTCTTGAAGTTGTATTGGTTCTTGAATGCCCTGCTCATGTATGCCTAGTCCTTTGCCGTGATAATGCATGCTTTGACATATTTTGTTTGCGATGGGGTATTTATTGTTTTGAAAGCAAGATGCTAACCCATCATGATGTATGTGGACATTGTCACCTGGAATATTTTCGTCTACAAGAAAGCCTGCTCTAACAAAAATAGATGACCCTAGTTGATAAAGTGTCTTAGCTTCATTGTCATGTTGGCCATATTTCTGACTGATATCTTTGGTATGATCTTGTGACATGTCAGGTTCAGATGATTCTATTGGTGCTTCTATGTCAATGTTGAAGCCATCATTATGGTCAGTGACATGGAGTCCAATGAAGTCAACTATAGCTTGATCATTTGGAAATATGTCCATGGAAGACTCTTGTTTTGGAGTAAGATCATCTATGTGTCCCATGGAGGCAAGTGTCTCATTTTGGAAAATGGATATGCCCAGAGTTTGGATAGGGTCATCTTCAAGTGTTTGATCATGAATGGCATAAAGGTCAAGCAGTGGATCATTTTGGATTTCTTGGTCAATGGTAGGGTCTTGGTCAAAGATGGGGTTGTCATGGATTTAGACTTCTTGGTCAATGGTAGGTGTATTTTGGATGTCATGATTGTCTTGAATGACATCTTGAATGGACTTTAAGATAAGGTCATGGGATGGAATACCTTGTTCTTGACATGAGGGTGACATTATAAGGTCATGCTTTGGGTTTTCGTTTTGACATGTATCCTAAAGTTTAGACAATGGGATTTGACTTTGAGTAATGATAGAATTTTCATGACTAAAAGTGGCTTGTGAGGGGGTGACTTGAAAAGGATTAATGGATGAAGGAATAGGATAGGACATGTGAAGGACTAGGATATGACATGGGGACTTGGACTGGATTAATAAGGTATGATGTGGAGACTTGACATGAGTTGGTAGATGGTTGATAAGGCATGTAGACTTGGACGGGATTGGTAGGTGAAGGAATAGAATACGATGTGGAGACTCGTAATGGACTACTGGACAGTTGGTTTCCCTTGTCAAGGTTAGGATACCGGTGATAACTGGATGTTTGTTGTGAATTAATGGTAGGATTTATGTTAAGTGACTATTGATGGTGAGGGTAGATGGATGGAGATCCCAAAGTATTTATGTCAAAGCCTTGTGGTAACTTAGCCCCTTGGTCCAAAGGCATGGATAGATACCTTTGAGGGTCATGTAAGACTAATTTTTCTATAAAGGAGGCTATATCAGGATTTTTCATTGCAACTTTTAAGTCTTCTACATATGCTCGTCCGTTTTGGTCTCTTTGTATGAATGGTTTAGAAGGATTTTGGGATGAAAATGGCATGTTCATGGAAGATTGCATGTTCATGTTGTGAAATGGGTTAGAAAAAAGTCCAATGTTGGTTCATGTCATAAGTGTTATTATCAATGTTGAGATTGAAATCTTGTCCAAAGTTTTTCATTTGTTCTCTCTGTCTTTAAAGCCTAGTCTCAACCATAAAAGGGGATTGCTCAAATGAAGATGATGACAATGCAAGTATGACACTAGTCTATGTTTTTTTTTTTTTTTGTGATAAAGGATGGCAATGCAAGGAGATGATAATGCAAGACTATGTTTTTGGATTTTTTGACAAAAAGGGATGCAATATGAAAATGTTGTCTAAAGAAAATGACTAATGCCAAAGGAAAATGAAGACTAAGATGACAAGTTATGACACTAATTTTTTTTTTTGTGTTTTTGGAGGATGTCAATGCAAGGTGATAATGACGTTTGCCTAAGGAAAATGACTAATGCGAGGTGATAAATTGTTAAGAAAGGATGTCAAATGCCAAGGTGACAGTGAGGACTAATGTGAAAATGTTGCTTAAGGAAATGACCAATGCAAAGTCTAGATGCCAAATGAGGACTATGATGACAATATTTTGGATTTTAAAGATATGCAAGGTGAGGACTAAAATGATTTGAATATCTAAGGTATGCAAATGCAAAGGTCTAAAATGATTTGGAAAAAGGTTTCCTAACCACCCTATGCTTGATCTATGTCTCAATTTTGGAATATCAAAGGACTTGTTCGAAGGAAAAAATGATAAGCGAGTCTTCCTAACTAGACTTTTGAATTAGAAGGATCTCACAAAAGGACAATGACTAAAGAAGATAATGATGTCTAAGTCCAATGATAACCTAATTTCGAAAGTCAAGATTTTGCAAAGTGAGGTAAGGTTGTCCTAATCCAAAATATGCAAAATGAGATGAGGACCTAAGTTTTTGGTTTATGATTGAAAATGCAAATGGTGAAGCCTAAGGATGAAGATAAATATTTGCAAAGATGACCCTATGGTAAGATGCAAACTAAAGTGTACAAGGAATGAGAGATTTGAGCAATTTCATGATTTGGTTTTGACATAAGACTTCTAGACTAAGACTGTTGCTTTGATGTTTTATTGAAAAGTCTGAGTTGGCTAAGGTTTTGCATCCATATTTGTGAATGTTGTGTATATTGTTTGAAAATATAGAAAACACTTGACAAGCACAATGTTTTGTTGTATGCAAACACACATGATTCAAGCACAATCCTAATAGGCCAAGGGTTTGTATACTTGATATAGCCCACCGATATACCCCAGATTGGTGCTAAACACCTTTCCTTCTCGAGAGTGGATAGCTTAGAATTTTGGTGGTGTTGGCTCCCCTCCACAGCTCATTAACGTCATTCGGGCACACCAACTTCGGATTCTTGGGTCATCACTTCCCAAGAACTGCTATCTCTACTCAAGGGAGTCAGTAGTGAGTATCTTCGGGCATGATACTGTACCCTGCACTATACCAAGCAATGGCTGAAAATGGTTGGCCTCTAAAACAAAAGGTGTCTAGTTAGGGCATCCGTTCGAGTGGCCACACATGGGGTGATAGATTAATCACCAATTAGGTGGCACTCTAGCCTGAAGAGGTTATGCTCAATAGGGTTTATGGGAGTACTACTCCGTCTGTGTGACACATCCACACTCGTGGTACTTGAACTTTCCTCAAGCACCCATTTTATATCTCGGCTGGAAGTGGCTTGGCTTTAGCCTGTTACAGGTCGAGTCATCCCTTAAGGTGAGTACTTTTTCCCTTAAGGCAGGCCCATTTCTAGAAATAATAACTGTTTCTCTTACACCCAGGATCGCTTGAAAGTGCAAGGGGAGAAGATACTTCGATTATTAAGTCGTGAAGGTGACAAAAAATAAGGTGGGTCTGGTTTTCTGATCACCTAGTTTTCACAAGGTGAGAGCATAATCACCTACCACCTTCAAACACAGTCAGACAGAATCAAACACATGTTCATCTTAATGCACCAATGGAAGTGTTTTCTAAACTAGAAATTGCAAACACATTGTTTGAGAAATGAATCTTCGACTAATGGAGCTACAAAACCACAAATTAGTAGTTTCATAAATGTCTTGGACCAACGAGAAAGCTGCAAAAAACTAAGTTAGAACAAGAGATTAAAAACCAAACTAAAAGTTAGTAAATAACTAAACTAGAAAATGAAAAGACTAAACTAAACTAAGAAAAGGAAATCAAAGCAAACTAAAAAAATAAAATCTCAATTTTTTTTGTTGCTCCAAAAGAAGCAATTTTTGGGAGCCCCATTCCAAAGCCACATGCTACAAACAAAAGATTAGTCAATCGAAAAAAAACTTGAATGAAAACAACAAACTAAAAATAGTGATAAATTTCCCAAAACTAAACAAAATTTTAAACCGTATATATCTGTGGAAAGTTAAGACATAGACCTTCAAAACCTATAATTTTTTTTGCAAAATCCTACAAGACAAAAATGTTATAAACAAAAGAAAATTCGGGTATGAACAACTAAATCTTAAAAGTTGCGGTCACTAAGACGGCCATAACTTTCTCAATTCTTAACGAAATTTCGAACTGTTTAAAGTTTTGGAAAGCTAAGAACAAGGCCTACAAGACCCAAATTTTTTTTTAACATATGTTATGCGCCTATTTTTCTGTGCTCAAAGGAAGGTGACGGGATTTGATATGAATTCTTGGCTGTAACCTGCAAAATAGCAAAGACAAACAAGAACACACAAATTTCTCTACTTCACGTCGGGTTCACCAAATGTGAGATGGGGTTAGAAAATCAAATAGAATAGATAAAGTGACAGCCAACACTTCTAAACTATTAACCTCATCCAAACAAGAGAAAACAAAGTAAGCATAAGGAAAATAAAACATTAAATTAAAATACTCCCCATGTTTGAACTTGAATCACTTCTCTTGCTCTCCTTCTTCTTGTTATGCAACTTTGCCTTCAGATTTGTTGAAATACTTGTGCAAAACCTGCAAATGGTAGCAAGAAAGTTGGAGAAGAATAGCTATTAAAATGAAAATGGAGGAGAAGGGTTGCTTTTATAGACAACCATTCGAATGAATGGCTAAGATTAATCCTCTAGAAGGATTCCAAGATCAATGGTCCAGAATTGATGCATTAAGAATATGCTATTCTTGGAAAAGCTATGACAGACAAACATGCAGGGACATGCAAGCTATGAAAAACATGCAAGGACATGCAGGCTATGACATGAAATAAATGTTATGATAGGGGATTATGACAGAGCATCTTTGACCAAATGGTGCATAAATAATTTATTTTAAATTATTTATTCGAAAATGGAGGAAATGGACAAGTGGAAAATAAATAATTTATCCAAATTATTTATTTGAAAATGGAGGAAATGGACAAGTGGCAAATAAATAATTTATCCAAATTATTTATTTAAATAAAATGACAAAAGAAGCATTTAATTAAATTTATCAATTTAATTAAATAGAGAGATGAAAATTAGACATGGGATAGTTAAATAATTTTAATAATTATTTAACTATGGAAGAATTAAAGGACCATGAATGGATAAATAATTAATGGTAATTATTTAACTATAGATGAAAGGTGACAAAATAATTAAATAAATAATAATTTATTTAACTATTGAAGAATAGGGAGAAATTAGTGACACAATTAGTTCATTTAATTGATCAGGATATAATAAAGATGAGAAGGTGAATTAATTAAATAATTAAAAATTATTTAATTAATAGAGGAATACAGTCAAACTTAATTGAATAATTAAAATTATTCAATTATCGGAGGACAACGACCAAGAAAAATGATGCTCACAGACTTAGGACATTTTTCAGTGTCTACAATGGAGTCTCACATTTCAGATTTGGAGGACACATTTGAGAGGTTATCTCCCCTCTTTGATGACAGTCATTGCACAACTATTGAAAAACCATCTTTATCTTTGGATATTGTTCAACATTAGTTTCTTCAACATCCTAGTTTTTCACCTTTTGCATTGATTGGGAATGTACCTGATTTGATTGTAGCATAATTAATGCAAGGATAATCATAAGCAAGACTTAATTAATGCAAGGATAATCATAAGCATACTGTTTGACGTTTGATACTAAACTAAAATAGGGGAATATAAATTAAAATCTTTATATCATAATAATGACAAAAAATAGACTGTATTAAATAAAAACTCACGATGATATTCAAAATCATGTAAGGTGAGTGAGAACATAAAAGCATGCAATGTGATAAATACAATATATATTGCACAAAGGTGTTAGGTCTTCAAATGTGATGATGATTGTCAACGAATTTTTCAATAGTTGAAATATTGCCTTGCTTTGCCTCTATACTAATGCCACCTATTGAAGGAAAACCATTGTTATACATTTTATGCCACCACATTGGCTTTGGGAGCTCTCCTTGAACAACCTAACTCTTTAGGCAAAGGAAAGGTTGTATGTTGCATTAGTTGCATCCTAGTATTCTATGAGTTTTAACTATACTCCTACTAAATGTACATGTTTGGTAGTTGTTTTTAGTTCTCAAAATCTAACACTATATGCTAAAGACTCAAAAAAAGATCATTGCTAAGATTGGTCCACTTAAATACTTTTTAAACAAAGAAACACTCACATGTAGATTAGAAAAATGGGTCATGATCCTAAGTGAATCTGATATTGAATACATTGATAGAGAATATATCAAAGGACAAGTAATTGTTGACTAGTTAACAGATGCCCCCACAATTGTAGATCGCCCATTGATATCTAATTTTTTGGATGAGGGAATATTCACTATAATTCCCTCTCACTTGTGGAAATTATGCTTTTATGGTTCATCTACTCACCATAGCTTAGAAGCAAGTGTACTATTCATAACCCCACAAGGTGAATATATACCTAAATCATATCGATTATTGTTCCCGTCCATGAATAATAGTGTTGAGTATGAATTATTGATCACTAGACTAAAAATGGAAACATAACGGAGAGTTGTTTGATTGTAAAAATGGATATAGGTCTTTAATCACACTTCTTCCAATTAGGGACAATAGGGATTAAAAGTGATCTCAATATCCACTTGGTTACAAATCTAAATGGAAGAGCCAAAATGGTGGATCAAGGTTTTAATCCCTTTTTTAATGTGTGTGAGGGGATGATGTGGATGTGATTAATTGACTTTTACTTGACTGAATCATATGATGCAATGTTGTTCCTAGGTTACTAATGAAAATACAAGAAACTAAGATGATTTCCACAATAGTGGGTTACACTTTTTGGCCAAACTTGACATTGAACTAAACATTTTGAACTAAATCTTCACTTTCGAACACTTATAGCTACTAAACCATGAGGAATTTGAAGATGATTGTGGTAACAGAAAAATTATCCCTTTTCCTTACTTAATTGGGGAATAATTGTCATTGAATTAACTTAATTTTGCCTAGGTCTAATGTTGTAATGTCTTATACACATTCACATTGATCTTGGGCCCCTTTTAATAAAATGTACTTAAGTTGTACCCTATTCTAGGTATTGTAAAGTGTTGTTACAACACACTTTCACATTTATTTAGGGCCTCTTTAATTAATTGTGATTAATTAGAGTTAATTAGCCCCTTTAATTCAAATTTAAGCCTTATTTGTTACACCTTTTGAGGATCCATCCCAACACCCATAATTCAAATTGTAAAACATTTAATTGGGTCCTAGAAATTGATGCTAGGATCCATTCACCTTAGGTGGCGAATGGGTCCTCCTATAAGACTCCCCTTTCTTTGCACATTTGACATGGGTTTTCGATGTTCTTTCACCCCTCAAAGGCATGGTCATAGAAACGTGTGTCAGGATTGATTCGCCCTAGGTGGCGAATGAGTCCTCCCTTAATAAGGACTCCCCTTTTGAATTTAATTCTAGTGGAATTTTAATAATATTCATTTCCAGAATTGGTGTCAGCCTGAATTATTTGAATTTCAAGGTTAATCTCTAGATTTAGTATAAATAAGTGGTTAATTCACATTGTTTCTCCTAGCAAGCTTACAAGACATCCTAGCAAGTTTACAAGAGGCCTAAGCATTCAAGTTTTCAAGCATTATAGCATTACAAGAGCATTTCAAAGGCATTCTAAGGAAGATTATCAAGAGTTTATTGCAGCAATTCAAGATCATTTCATCATGACAAAGGCATAATGCATTCATACATGTTGTTGAGCTAAGATTGCGGATGTAGCATTGAAGATCTACATTGCAAGCATTGTTTCACATCATATTTGGGATCAATATCTACATTCTTCATAGCCACCACATGTTAAGTTGAAAATTTATATTCCAAGACAACATTTGAGGTATCATCAATTACATATTTCATGTTTCATGCTTCAATTTCCTTATTTCATCATTTGGTTTAATTACCTAAACGGGGTTTGACTTAGGCAAACCCCTATTCACTAACCATCAACAAGAGTTTCTCCTCTTGAGTGCGTGTTTGTAGATTTATAGGTTGAAGATCAAGTGGAGAAGAAGTTTAGAGAAAGATTGTCAAAGTTGTCAAATTGCAAGATTGACCTTTACAGTGCAAGAACAAAGATTTGGAGCTACAAAATTTATTACAGGTTTTCAGGAGCTGACAACTGGGAATATGAGAGTTCAAAAATCAAGGAAAATAACCAAGATCTCAGTTTTAGAAACCCTAATAGGGACCCATTCACCACTAAAGGCGAATGAGTCCTTTGTGCCCTAAAAATAAGCTTCTTTCAACAAGGTACACATCATTTTAAGCTCTAAAAACTCCCCTCATAGTTTCTATAACAGTTAGGGTTAGTTTCTAATTGTTATATGGATCTTATCACACACATAAATCACATTGTTTAATGGTGAAAGATTAGTGGTTCATCATCTTGTTGATTCATTTTGATGCAGACCCTACTTTCACCATTTAAACATTTTTGTGAACCCGACTTATTGAATATTGCAATTTTCTAATTTTGAAGTCTTTCATTACATCCTAGGTTAGATCCTACATTCATTTTCATCTCATTTGCATTGAATAAGATCTTATATAGGGTTTCTTGTTTTGCATTGAAATCTTGCATCTCATCTAAGGTTTAGAATTACATTGGTTTTGCATTCTCTAAATCTGAAAAATACAAAAACAAATCAGCCATTGTGCATATCATTTAGATCTCATAAAATTGCATTTGAAAATTAAAACAAAATTGCATTTCAACCTAGGTCTTTGCATACATTATTTCATTGCATTTTCACATTGCATTTCTAGAAAATCTGAAACTAAACCTTATTGCCTCAAACCTAGAACTAAAATACATTACTAAAATCTTGCAAATCATTCAAAAATAGTTTCAAAACCCTAATCAAGGACCCATTCGCCTTTACTGGAAAATGAGTCCTTGATCAGGTCAAACTTGAATCTTTTGGCATCTGAAAAGGCATTTAAAATCACTCTAAAATTGGTAAAAACATCTCAAAAGTACCTAACTAGGACCCATGTTCCCTTACTGGCGAATGGGTCCCTATCAGATCCTGATCTACATTTTTTGGAAATTGAAATCTCAGTTTTAGGCTTCTGTTTGCTTCTATTACTTTCCTATTTCAGTTTCCTAATTTGTTGTTTCATCAAATTCATTGCATATAGCTTAAATTGTTTCATTTTAGTGCATTGTCAAAATTCAAAATTGCATTTACAACATTCCATTTTCAGCTTATTGCATTGTTTGATTAAAAATTGCATTATGTAGAATCTGAAAATTGCATTTCATTCTAAGTTATTGCATTTCCCTTTTTCTATTTTAGGGTTTGCACACTAGGTTTGTAAAACTTGTATGAGCTTTACAATTTGGTGTCCTATTAGCAATACTATTATAATATGTAGTTTGAGGCTCATGTCATCCCACGATATCTCACTTGTTGTGGATCTTGGGTTTCCTAACTCTCTTTCTGATAGTGTTGATAATCAGCCCTCCATGGCTCATGGTTTGCATACTACATTTCCCATGACTTCATCTCCTACAACTAGTGTGCTTCTCGTTAACAACACCATCCCTAATTCCACTCAAGTTTTAGGGTCTACTCAGCCAAAGTGGAATTCCAATTCCATCCTCCACAATACAAATGTCCATTCCTACATACACTAATACACAACCCATAACAACCTTTCAACCTACAAACCCTTCAACCTACAACAACCGTTCAACCAACCACAATAATCATACCTACTAGCACTATGTACACTTCCATAGGTATTCCCAAAGGAAATACTTCTAGTCTTGTCAATTCGAACACAATAACTCCTCAAAAATCCACCTTCACCAACCTACAATTCACTAGCCCTCCACATACATACATCACTCCACCTTATTCCCCTCAACCTTACAATCAAAATGATCCTCTCATTAGCTCACTTTTGCAAACTATGACATCCCTCCAACAACAAGTTGCAACATTACAACAAAGCAACAACAATCAACCTTTGCAATACATCAAATCCAACCCACTATCTTTGGACATATTAAGAGTGCAAATGCCACAAGTTATAGAAGTCCCTCGATTTGAGAAATATGGTGGAAAAGGAGATCCTATAAGCCATGTTACCGCTTTCACAGCCTTATGTAATGATTCATCTTTAAGGATAAACTTTTGGCTAAGCTATTCCCTAGGTCCTTAAAGGATACTACTTTAGAGTGGTTCTCTTCTTTGCTGAACAATTCAATTAGTTCATTCAATGAACTCATTGATGCCTTTTACAACCACTTCCATATTCACATAAGTCCCAAGATGACCCTTACTAATTTAATGATATGCAAAACAAAAAGAGGATGAGAAAGTGATTGATTTCATAGCAAGATACCAAACACTTTATTCACAAGTAAACTATTGATTATTACACCATGCAATTACAAGTCAATGTGTATCTGAAAACTTTTATTAATCCATTAATTAAGTAGATATTTTTCAAATATTTTATCAACAACAAACATACTTGAAAACAATTACTTATGAATTAACTTGCAAGATTGAGTAAGAAAAAAATAAAAATAGAAAAAATAGTTAATATTATGAATATCAAACTCACTTTGAATCCTAATTTTTTTCCGATTATCTTTTGTCTTCTTTTTCCTAATTCTAATACTTCTTTGCAATAAACCCGAGACCTTTTATTAATAAGCTTGAAACCCTTTTATTAATAATTCTTTTAAATTTTATAAAAGAAAATACAACAGTTTAAAATATAATATTTTGGTACTCAAAACATAACCAAACTACTAAAACATAAATTATATTTGCAACAATAGAAACGAATACGGTCATGGAATGCCATCAGATATCAAGATTAGAATGAATATTCTTATCCACGTGACCGACCGACTTTACATATCATAAATTTTGATATATCGACATTTTAATCAATTTCAAGAAATTTCGTCACGTCAGCGTTGACGTACTCACTCCCAGTGCTCTCAGCTGACCGTGAGAAGATTCCTTGCCTTCCCTCTCTATCCACGATTCAATTTGTTAAGCATTTTTTCACGACCACTACACTGTGAATCCTGGTACCTTTTGCTACAGACTTGGTCGCGAAATATTTTTAAAAGTTACGCACACATGTTTGGCAAGTGAATTGACCGGACCATGTTTCAAATCAAATTCTATTACCAAATTGTAAAATATACCAAACCTTTTCAGTGCCCTGCAAGCCGACATTGTTTCCAAATGCGAGAGGTCCTCTTACTACAATAAACAAAAGTGCTTATATAATTAGGCTATAAGAATGTGGAGAGTAATTTACTTTCATACTTCCCAATATGCTTTAGGAGTTTTAAAATCAGTGCCATAATCCTAGACACGCCTGTCCAGTTTTCTAGGCATTGATTATTATGGTAGCATATTGTTGACCTGACCATTAAGAGCTGAATTAAAAAGGGCGCTCACTAAAGTTGTAAATTCCCAAACGTGGACTAATTAGGCGTTATAAGTATCGCATCCCCCTAGAAGAGAAACAATCAATCTCAACTTGATAAATTCTAAACCACAGCGACATTTCTAAATCTGCAAGAGGTATTACCCATTTCTCCCATCGGCATCTTCCTTGCGAAACTTTGGTTCCCATCTCTTGAAATATCCTGTTTTTCAGTCTTGACAATAAGTTTGAGAAGTTTCAGAATACCATCTCATGAGAGATCGGCTTCTCTAAGCAATAAAGAAAGCTCCTGTCCTCAGTCACTGATCTAATAGGAGAGAATTTCAGTAGGGCACTACTTCATTTTTAATTGTTTTCTGTATCACCTTCTTAAGGTGGTGGTTAGATTTTGCAGCTATTTTTATTAAAAGAATTGCACATAGTAAGAGTGTTAACTAAGGGTCTGGCAAGCTGTGCTGATAAATTCAAATAAATAAGGAATTGTATTGTTTCGAACAAAACTTACCAAGTGGCTGCGTGTGCAACGATGGATATCAAAATCACTTTAACAGGTACTGTCCAAATTTTGCTTCTTCTTGTCGTTATGGTTCTGAACAATGCAACATGCGAGGGAAGGGAACTGAACTCCCTAAGCAGTCATTCAAGCTTTCTGAGAGGTAGACAAAGAAATAGACATACTTGGTGTGGTCATGATTTAGGACTTTGTTCCCGTTCTGCTAAGGCTCGTGGATATTCTCACGGAAAATGGGCCTGCTGCTCCAAAAGGCACTGCATTGATGTGTCTTCTGATCCATCTCAATACGAGCAATGCCCACTGTGGAAGTTGCTTCAATTCTTGTCATCAAGACACTTGCACATTTGGTATTTGTGGATACGGATACGGCTATGGCTTTTCTTCACATAATAAGGAAGGAAAGTTGGGGAATAACTTGTACTAAGATTCTTACTCTCTGATATGTTTATAGATTTTCAAATCTGTTACAGGAGCTAACTATTTTATTAGTCTCGAGCAACATTGTTGCAATGCTAAGTCAACAAGATTATGACCATTCTTTTGAATCTATCTAGTGAGCTAGTAGTTTGTTAATTTCTCAAGATCCTAAGAAATGTAGAAGGAAAAAAGTTGTTAGGCATCACTCAACTGAAAATGAATTCTACATGTACTCAAACATTGTCTTTTTGAATGAAAGAAGCGGTTTTGTGAAAGGTTAGATTAACAAGGACTTATTTAATGCAAGGATAATCACAAGAATACTATATGACATATGATACTAGACTAATATTGGGGAATATAAATTAAAATGTTTATATCATCATAATGATAAAAAGTAAAATGTATAAAACAAAAGCTGACAATGATATTAAAAATCATGTATGGTAAGTGAGAGCATTAAAAAAACATGTATGCAATAAATATAGTTAGTGAAGAATTAAATTCTTAAATAACTTAAAATAGCAAAGAGTGACACTAATGAAAAATGACTACAACTTATTATATGATATAATCTTAATAACCTACATAAATATATGAAACGTATGTAACAACTAAATTAAATGAAAAAAATACAAGCACTCTCCTTAATTATAACCTAGACGGATGAAATTAAGTCAAAAAAATGTGTAGCCTAGTAAAGTACACATAGACATATAATCCCCCACACAGAAATAAGCCCCTTAAAAAGAGCGATAAGCCCCATAAATAGAGAGGGGAGTAGGTATGTAATTCCTACATATGTTAATCTTTTCCTTGTCTTGTTTAATAAATGATGAAGTTATATACTATCCATATTATGATGGTTTCGTAATTAAAAAGGATTATTACAATATATATAAATTATGACATTGGATGATTTTACCTTTCACTTTTGTTATAGTTACATATTGAACAAATGTTTATAACACTTGGTTTAGGTGCATGGTGGTTAATTAGAGACAATGTACATGGTTTTCCTACTTTTTTAACCTATCCTACTCAATGTAGAGTAATAAGGCATGTGATGTTAAAACCTATGATACTAATATCTAAATTAGTCATGATTTTGGATCATCTATGTGATTAATGATGAGATCATCATAGTTCTTTCAAATATTTCTTATTTAATTATTATCAATCTGAAGAAACAAATATAGTAATTAGGTCTACACTATTTTAATGTTTATTAAAATAGGAATCAAACCTATTCTATATAATTAGTAAATGTGAACACAAACTACTGAAATGAAAGGTATTTAAATGAATTTATTGAAATTGAAATGTACTACAATTAATTCAATTGCTTGAAATGAAATTAATAATTGCATGGGAATTAAAGTGTTGAAAACAATTTTTTTTTTTTATAATTTTAATACATGTAGGTCTTTCAAAGAATCAAACTATTTCTTATATATGAAAATAAAAATACAACATTGCATATTATTACTATGTCACAGAAAAATAAAAAACAATGTTCTAGTCCCATTCTTAGGCTAAAAATCATGATATATTTTATTAGATGATTTTATCATGGTTATCTTGAACTTAAAAAGGAAATAATTATTGATTGTATCATGGTTAAAAAGAATTCAAAAAGCCTAACAAAACAAATGCATCGAGTTATACCAAACAAAAGCACTATTGTATGAACTTAGAAGCATCGATCCTACACAAAAGCATTGATTTAACTTGCAAGAACAAAAATAAATGTGTCAAAACAAAAGAATTGAAACAAGGAAAATGTGTCATTATATATCTAGCATAACCATCAAATGATAGTCAAAAGTAGAATGTGTCACTGTAACTTGCAAAACACAAACAAAAAATAATATCAGACAAACACATCATGTTAGAAAAAAAGTGTCGTATTTTGGCATAATCATCAAATCTTCACAAAAGCATCACTATGAGTAAAATAGAAGCATCACACTATTGCAAAAGTAGCTCTATAACCTATAGGTCAACCAAAAATTTAAAAAGGTGTCAATTCAAGGATGTGGGTTCCACTAGGTGTGCCAAAATGTCATAGGGGAATAATAGGCAATGTTCTAAATCATAATAATAGCAATTATGGTTGAAAAAAACTAAAAAATCAAACAAGAAAGATCAATTACACCCATACTCAATGAAATTATATTGTTAATGCTTCAAAGATTCAAAATAAAAGATATGAAAACCAATTCAAACACAATTAAATCAAAGAAACAACAAAATTTCAATCCCATTGTGGATTTATGACAATTTATGATGTGGATTGCTCCAAATGTGCATAACCTATGATTGCAAAAGCTAAGATGGTGATTTGATTCACAAAAGGATTCTCAAATTGCTCAAGATTGAATAAGAATTCAAGAATGCCAATGCTCATAAAAATTGTGAATGAATGTTAATTCAAGCACATGAGGATTGTGGATGAGTTTTATGAAGAAATGACTCTTTTAATAGTTTTTCAAGATGTTTGATCAGCGGTTGAAAGGAAATCAAGGAGATCAAGGAAGATCGAGGGATGAGATTCCATGAGAACCCAAAATATCCATATTTTCATGAAAATTTGGTTAAAAATATTTTGGAGGGAAAATATCTATTCAAATTTAAATTTGAATTATGGAATTTTTTTTTTTGGAGGGAATACACCATTTAGGTATTTTGGAGAGAGGAAGATATTTTGAAAAATAAATATTCTTTTTTGAAATAGGAATATGCTATGTGCAAGTTGAGAAAAATTAGGAATTAGATTATTTAATTGAGAGGATGAAAGAAAATTAATATTTTTAATTAAATTGAGAGGATGAAAGAAAATTAAGATTTTTAATTAAATTGAGAGGATGAAAGAAAATTAAGATTTTTAATTATTTAATTAGGTGGGATTGAAGAAAAATTAGAATTTAATTAGATAATCAAAATTATTTAATTAAGGTGGAAAGAAGGAAATTAAATTTAATTAAATAATTCAAAATTATTTAATTAAGGTAGAAAATTAGAGGGAAATGCTGAAAAAGTGATGAATTAATAAAATAACATTAATTATTTAATTAATAGAGAAAAATAATGAATTTAATTGGAGATAATTAGGAAAATGATGTTACTAGGTGAATTTGAGATGTGTGATGTGTTCAATCAAGTTTAGATGTTTACAATTATACTCAAGACTGTTGGACTCCACACTATTTAATTATAAGTAATTATATATTAAAAAACATAAACTCATTAAAAATTTATATAAATCCATAAGTCAAATAAATAGTATTTCAATATTTTATCAACAACAAATTACTTGAAAATAGAAATTTAATTGAAAACTAAATGATCAAAAATAATTAAACAAAAACAAAAATAAAATTAAAAACTGAAAATATATAACTTAGTCAAAACTACTAACACAATAAACTGAGTTTTAACCTACTGATAGCAGCAAAGACTATCCACCACGCAGAAATCTTCAAATCATGTAATGCCATCGTAGATAAAAATGAACATTATCCTGTATGTGCTCACTATATAAATTGGGAATGCAAGACAGTGGATTTCTTAATCAATGTCAAGAAATTCCAGCACGTCCGTGTTGACGTAGTCAAAATGCTTTCTGACCATGAGAAGTTTTTAACCATTTTTCCCCGACCAGTACAATTTGTTAAGCATATCGTACATGTGCTCACTATATAAAATACCGCAGAGATCTCCGCTGCTGCAACGAAATCTTGGAACATTTTCCTGCAGACTCGATCTCACGTTCATATAATGGTGAAAGAGTTTAAAACGTGCCACGCGCAGGCGTGTGAATAGAGCTCACCTTGTGTATAAACAAATTAAATTACTGAATTGCAAAATGTGGCAAATCCGCTCACTGCCTTGTAAGTCGATCTTGTTTCCACTTTTCAAATGGATAGAGCAATACGTCGTCTTAATATTACTACTATAATAAGGCAAAATGCTTATCTAATTAGTCTATCTGAATGTACAGAGGAATTATCTAAGCCACAAGTCATAATTTCATACTTCTCCGTACGGTTTGGGAGTTTTCAATTCGCAGTGATAATGGAAGACACGTGTGTCCAATATTCTAGGCATTGATTTTAATGGTTAATATATCAGCTGATTGGTCATACATTTGACCTAATGATCTGTTGTCTCCAAACACCTGCATGAAAATGGCCATTCACCGACGTTGCGCAAATTTCCAAACGTGAACTAATAAGGGATTATAAGTATAGCTTCTCCCTAGAAGACAAACAGTCCATCTCATCCTGATAAATTCCAAGCCTCGTCGTCATTTCTTAAGCTGCAAGAGGTACCCATTTGGCCCATCTACCTCCTCCTTTTGAGAAGTTTCAGAATACATCTCACCAGATATCAGCTTCTCTAAGCAATAAAGAAAGCTCCTGTCACCAATCACTGTAATCTGATATCAGAGGCTTCCTTTAGGCCATTACTACTTTTTGAACGGTTTTGTGCATCACCTTCTTAAGGTGGTGGCTAGCGTTCGCTGCTATTTTTATTTGAATTTTTGCACATAGTAAGAATGTTAAAAGAGTCTTGATTGCTGTGCTGATAAATTCAAATAAATAAGGAATTGCACTGATTTGAACAAATCTTACCAAGTGACTGCGTGTGCAACGATGGAAATCAAAATCAATTTATCAGTTACTGTCCAAATTTTGCTGCTTCTTGTCGTTATGGTTCTGAACGATGCAGCATGCGAGGGAAGGGAACTGAGCTCCCTGGGCAGTCATTTCAGCTTTCTGAGGGGCAGACGGTGAAATACACACGCTTGGTGTGGTCATGATTCAGGAATCTGTTCCCGTTCTGCTAAGGCTCGTGGATATTCACACGGCAAATGGGCTTGCTGCTCCAAAAGGCACTGCATTGATGTGTCTTCTGACCCATCTCACTGTGGAGCATGTGGGCATGTATGTGGTTATGGGTTAAGCTGCTGTGGAGGAAAGTGCTTGGACCTCAATACTAGCAATGCCCACTGTGGAAGTTGTTTCAATTCTTGTCATCGAGACACTTGCACATTTGGTATTTGTGGTTATGGATATGGATATGGCTTTTCCTCACATGATCGTCAAAGAAAGTTGGGAGATTAAGAATAGAAATATAAAGTAGCTTGTACTAAGAATCTTACTCTGTGATAGGCAGATAGTTCTTCACATCTGTGAAAAGGTTAACTATTTTACAATTCTAAATCAAAACGTTTAATACCATTCTTTTGAATCGATCCAGTGAACTACCAATTTGTTAATTTATCAAGCTCCGAAGAAATGTAGAAGGAAATCAACTGTTAGGCATCACTTAATGCAAAATGAATTCTACATGTATTCAAACCTGCGATTATTCATTTCAGGAAGCGAAATCTATCGTGGCAAGACAATATATGATGTGCAGAATATATATTTTGATTTGGCGCGCTTGAACAAATAGTTCCCATGTAGTTCTCAATATACTAGAACTTTTGGTTGGACTTAAATATTATATGTATGCAGTTAAATAGTAATAATTTATTGTAAACTTGGACTGTTCAATATATTTGATCGATGTGTAATAAAATATTAGACAAGTGTGTTATTGACCTTTAAACTTGATATGCAATCAACACTTGTTTTAATTGTAAATGGAGTTTCTTTAAATGAATACAAGGGAAAATGTTGGGGCATAATTGTTTATTCAATGTCATTGCGTTTATCATGAGTTTCTGTCAACTAGTATTAGAAAATAAAATACATTAATTAATTCTTATAGAGGAAAGTGGTTGTAAGAAAACAAATTGAATGGTCAAATGAATAACTAACTTATTATTATATTACTTAGGGCTATATAAAGAAATAATGCAGAATTTAGAGAATAAAGTTGTCATATGTGAAAGAATAACATATCTTATAGGACACTTCAAAATGGAGGGAACCTATTTAACTACTCAACCAATAATAATTATCTTATTTATTGAAACTTTGTATATTACAGTCTATTTTCTTATGGTATGTTTTGTTATGTCTATGACTAGAACTTCAATAGAAAAATCATTTGAAACTTCAATAGGTCTTTTGAGAAAATGTAAATATCAAATTGAAATAAAGGAAATTAGGGCATGTGCACCAAGAATGATCATTCCACTTTTTGGTTTCATAAAAGAGAAAATGTGAGTGCATTATAATGAGACATTCTCACAATATGGGTTGGTAATGACCAACCCTCAACTTGGTCATTACCAAGTCATAATGTGTGTGTGTTATAACACACTTGCATTCTAAGATTACATTCACATAATGCGAGAATGTTATAATATGCTTGCATTATGTGGTTGTAGTAACATAATGTGAGTGCATTATGTATTGACATTTACTTTTTTATACTTTAAGCTATATCTAATGTATATAGATTCAAGATGTTTGAGAATAGTTTCAGATTTCTAGGAGTTATAATACAAATTCTAAGTTTTAGAAGATATTTTAATTTTTCAGAGAGTCAAATTCAATAATCAATAGGTCAAATTTTAATAATTGGGATGTCAAATTTCATTAATCAACAAGCTCTATCATCTCTCTCTATCTCACTCTTTATATATCCCTTATGATCCAAACCTCTCTTTTATACTATTTGCATCCCTTTATCTACCAATCTATCTCACCTCTCTCTCCCTTGAGCTAAAGAACTCTCTCTCTCTCTCTCTACCTCTTCTTATTTAATTCTTTTTATCTAACTTCTTTCTGTGTGTTTCTCTCCCTTCCTCCTTTCCTCTCTACTTCTCTCTCTATCTACACCTCTCTATCTCACCTCTCTCTCTCTCTCTCTCATCCTACCACTTCGTCCCTTTCCCTCCCCCCTCTCTACTTCTCCTTATCTATATCTCTCCATCCCTTCCTCTCCCTCCCTCCTTCCCTCTCTCTCTATCACTATATCAATCTCTCCACTTCTTCCTTCCCTCTCTACTTATCTCTATATCACCTCTTTCTCTCACCTCCTCTCTCTCTCTCTCTATAAATATATATATATATATATATCTCCCTCCCTCCCTCTTTCACTCTCTCTTTATCTCCCAATATCTCCACTTCTTCCTTCCCTCTCTACCTCTCTCTATATCACATCTCTCTCTCCCACCATCCCTCCCTACTTCTCTCTCTATCTCACCTATCCCTCTCAACCTCTCCTTTCCTCTTTCTCTCTGTATATATATATGTTTTATCTCTCTACCTCTCCCTCTCACCCGTCTCTTACTCTCTCCTCCCCCCTCTCTCTCTCTCTATCTACCTCTTCCTCTCTCTTTCTCTCTCAATATTTCCCCCTATCTACATCTCCTTCACTCGCTTACTCTCTCCCTCCCCCACTCTCTCTATCACTTTCTCCTTCCCTCTCTACTTCTATCTATCTCATCTTTCTCTCCCTCCCAAATTCTCCCTCCCTCCTACCCCACCTATCTCTCCTTCCCTATCTACTTCTCTCTACTTCTCTCTATATCACCTATCCCTCTCTACCTCTCCCTCCCACCTCTCTCTTACTCTCTCCTTCCCTCTCTCTGCCTACCTCTTCCTCTCTCTCTCAATCTCTCCCTCTCTACCTCTCCTTCACTTTCTTACTCTCTCCCTCACCCGCTCTCTCTATTTCTTTCTCCTTCCCTCTCTACTTCTATCTATCTCACCTCTCTCTCCCCCTAATTCTCCCTCCCTTCCACCCCAACTCTCTCTCTCTCTCTCTCTCTCTCTCTCTCTCTCGCTCTCCCTTCCTCCCACCTTCCCTCTCTACTTCTCTCTATCTCACCTATCTCTCTCTACCTATCTATCTCTCCCTCCTTAGCTCTCCCCCTTCTTCCCTCTCTCTCTCAATCTCTCCACCTTCCTCCTTAACTCTCCACTTATCTCTATATCACCTCTATGTCTCTCTCTCTATTCCTTCCTCCCTCCTACCTTCCCTCTCTACTTCTCTCTATCTAACCTATCCCTTTCTCTCTCCTAATATCTCTCTCAATCTATCCACCTCACTCTCTCTCTACTTCTCTGTATATCACATATCCCCCTCTACCTCTCCCTCCCACTTATCTCTTACTCTCTCCTTCCATATCTCCTACAGAGAGAGATAATTAGAGAGGGAAGGAGGGAGAGAGAGAGAGAGGTGTAATAGAGAGAAGTAGAAAGGGAAGGAGAGAGAGAGAGATAGGGGAGGTATAGAGAAAAATATATAGGGAAGGAGGGAGGGAGAGAGAGGTGAGATAGAGAGAACTATAGAGGGAAGGAGAGAGAGAGGGAGAGAGAAAGAGGGGAAGTAGAGGGAAAGAGAGAGAGGATTCAAGAGAGAGAGAGAGAGTGAGAGAGAGACAGAGAGGGGAGAGAGAGAGAGAGAGAGAGGGAGGGAGGGAGGGAGAGGTAGGGATAGAGAGGTGAGATAAACAGTAGAGAAAGATATATATAGAGATAGGAGAGAGAGGTGAGATAGAGATATGTAGAGAGGGAAGGAGGGAGAGAGAGATGGACATTTAGAGAGGTAGTTCTTGAGCTCAAGATATATAGTGAGAGAAAAAGGTCTAGAGGATAAGAGATGAAAGTGAGTGAGAAAGTTCAAAAAATGCATTCCAAAATGTCATGTTTCACATTTGGTGAGTGCCAAATTTGGCACTCACCAAATGAGTTGCATTGGGAAATACCATCCCAAAGGGTTGGACAACCATTTCATGCCAAAGATGTGATTTTGTGAAAGTGTAACAAAATTTCACTTTCTTGGCCATGCTAATCATTAGATTTTCACATCTTTCAATGCAATTTTATAAAGAAACCGTGATGACGTTAGGCTCTCTCTTACCTATATAACCATATAATTTTTTAATGTTTTGATTATGTTAAGATTTTCATCTATAACTGTTAACACTTAAAATTGTCTTGACTGATACTACACATCTAAATTTGAGTACTAACACCATTTTATCCTCAATCACCTCTTTTCAACCGTTTAATTAAATAATCTTCATTATTTAACTAAATTTGTCACTTTTTCCTATTAATCAAATAATCAATATTATTTGGCTAGTTCATCCCCTTTCACGCTAATGTTCATCTTATTTAATTAGGTAATGTGAATTATTTAATTAAATTACTTATGTCTTCTCATTTAATTAAATAATCTTAAATTTTCAATTAAAGGTCTGTAAGAGAGGGGGACCTCCACGTGCAAGGCCCTAGGTCACAGAGGGCCAAGATGTAGAAGGCTGCCCTAACTTACCTCAGCTAAATAGGGTGTTAGGATATGGGGACGAGAATAATGAGGACTATAAAGTCCTGCAATCCCGAGATTCAAAATGAGGCTAGGCGAGATATTTTTCGAGCTCAACACTGTATCTCATATAGCTCTCTATTTGAGGATGAGAGCACAATTTCAGGATGATAGTGTGACGCATTGGCGTCCCTTAGGTGCACTGACGTCATACGACTAGAGGACCAAAAGTACAAAGTGAACTATCAGAAAACAAGCTAGCAGCCTAGCTAGTGACTTCTAAAAGAGAAAAACAACACTATGAAATATGAAAAGTAAAAATGAATGTGATAAAGAAAATATACCAAAGCTAGGGTGATGAAGATGATTTCATAGAAGAGCCTATTCGCCAGCTAGCTCGACAAAGCATGCACACCTACACATAGAAAGAGGAAAATTTTGGGTGGCCGTATAGGGGCCTACCTCAGTCAGACCCCCATTTAGTTGTTTCCACCTCCATAGACAACCAAGAAAGCGAGATAAAGAAAACAAAGTAGTAAAGAGCACAAAAGCACTACAAAACAGTAAATGTGCTTACTCAACTAAGTGATAGAGAAGAGGAAAGGGATCTTACCACCGCCACCAAGAGCACTCAAGGCTACTTGGGAGAGAAACTATGAGTACTCGAGCCTCTACTACAATGGTGTTTTTCCCCAACTTTCTCTACTGAAGTGATGGAGTGATGTATTTACTGCAATAGAGTGCAAAAATGTTGCTTGAAAGCTTGAGACTGAGTGCAAGAGTATGAAAGTGAGCTTGTGAAATGAAGTGAAGAAGTTGAAAATGCTTAGAGGATGTGAAGAAGATCAAATGCTTGTTCAAGGAATGAATTTGAAGAGGAGATGGAGAAAAATGGCCATATTCAGGTCGGTTGGCCAAAGGGGGCATTACAACTTGACTCCCAATGAGAAGTGTAACACCTCTACAGGTTTAGCCACAAGAATCTACCAGGGACGTAAGTGCATCATGCAGACGTCTGCGTGCTGTGCAGGCGTCCTCGACAGAAATGCCTCCACTAACGATCAAAATAGGCGCCAAGTGGGATGCAAGCAGTGGGGTGATCTGACAATAGTGGTTTACAATTTTTGGCCAAACTGGACATTGAAATATTTTTTTAACTAAATCTTCACTTTCAGGCACTTATAATGGCTAAACCGTGAGGAATTTGAAGATGGTGCAAACTAGAGTTTCGTGACATTTTGTCTGTAGATTCTAAATATATTTGTTTCAAAAAATTTGGAATCAGATTGCACTTCTTTTTCCGTCTCCCTCGAAAACTAGTTTTTTTTAGAAAACAACATTTTTAAAGGTGACGCTCATTGTATAATGCATAATTTTTTTTCCATGAAGGAGAAAATTGTAATTCTTTCGAATTTAGATTTGTAACTCCGATATCTAGTGCTTCCACTTGGTTAGATAATTTTTTATTAATTTTTTTTTCTTTAATCAAGTTTCAAAGTCAAACCAATTACAATTCAGACATAGTGCGACCATATAACGCGTAACTTTTTTTTGTATGTATCGAAATTCAAATTTTTTTTTGTTGGATCAAGGACTTCAATATCTAGTGCACTCATATTTTTGAATTTTTTTTTGACAATCTTCTATTTTTCCACATGTTTAGAACAAAGAGTTTGATTTTTGGTGAAAAACCTACATTCACAAGAAATAAAAAATAAATATAATGGTAAAATTAAATTTATTTAAAATTAAACTTTTTGAGAAGCTTATAATAAGGACTACATACTTACAAAAAATAAAATTTAAATGAATTCATTTGATCCCCCAAAAGGTAAATCAAAAGTTGTTTATTATCAGCATTTTGATAGGTGTAAAGGAGACTCCGTTATAGGTATGGTTTAAAAGTAGTGGGGTTCTATCCAAGGGGGTTTGATCTAAGGTAGTTTGATCAAACCTTCTTCAATTAGAATGCTTTAAATGAGACTTTTAAAGGCTTAAATCATTATATTTTCTAAAAATATGTGATTTTAGCAAAAATTAGAATCTCCCAAAAATTGTAAACTGACTTTGTGGGATCACCCAGTGGGCTTATATGGAATTAAGCCTCTAAACTTGGTTTTCTAAAGTGGAGAAGGAAAAAAGGGGAATTGGCATAAGGGGTGAAAATTCACTTCTATACATTTTTCCCCAACTTTAGTGAGCACAAGTACTGATGAGTGATTGGTAAAGTAGATCAAGGAAGGAGTAAGGTTAGAAATGTATACTTGAACCATCAAGGAAGCAGACCACTATCTGGAAAACCTAAAGGTGCAAGGCAAGCGAAGGACTTCACAGCTGCTCAGAACTATGAAGTTGAAGGAAGAAAGCACCTTGCAGGCTTGCGATCCTACAAGGAATGTCCCCCAAAAACTCTAGCATGGAGGATACCTCATTAAGCAAGCACCCTATAGGCTCGCAGACCTGCCAAGAAGGAATCCCCCAAAAAATCTAGCATGGAGGAAACCCAAAGGAAGCACCCTACAAGCTCTTAGACCTGTAGGGAAGGTAACCCCCAAAAAATCTAGCATGGAGGACACCCAATAAAGCAGAGTCTATAGAGTCAGGAAGCAGCCAATTAGGCAAGTAAGAAAATAGTCGTGTAGACTGTTGATAATTTGGAAGTCTTTCAAAGGGGTCCCTTAGGAACCCTTCAAAAGAAGAGGGGTCCACTCAAGGTATGTGTTGTTTGAAAAGAGAGGTCTAGTTAGGCTACCCCCAAGCTAGATGCGAATGATTTCCTTCAAGATAAGATATTTCAAAGGGGATCCCTCGTGAACCCACCGTGAAGAAGAGGTCCACTCAAGGGATGTACAATTCAAAAGAAAATGTTTTCTTTGTCAAAGTGATCCATCATCAAGGAATCTCTTTGAAAGATGTTGACTTCATCAAGGAATTTGAAAGAAAGATTATGTCCCCATGTGAGGGGAAGGTCAAAGTTGTTTCTGCTTCGGAGGAAGGTTTCCAAGTCCTTTCTTTATGAATCCATGATGAAGGAAACATGTTCTGTTAATGTTCCAAGTCGTGAATGAAATTCTAAAGAAAGGTTTGCGAAGATTTTCAAGAGAATATTTGTTGGCAACGAATACGTTTTCTAAAAATTGAAATGTTAAAGAAATGTGTTGTCACACATGAGAGGGACAACTCAAGCAAAGAAGAGAAAGAAAAAGAGAAAGATCAATACAAAAAAAGGGCACAGGGGGATTTGGTTTAGTGGGGTCAGATCTATCTGATCTCATACCAAAAATAGGTAACCACGGTGCAAGGGAAAAGATCATCAATCCCCAACTAGATCAAGAAGAATGCATAAAAAACAAAGTAAAAATAAAAAATTGGGTCAACATGGAAGGGAAGCCTAAATTCCCCCAACACTTTTCATCGTCCCCAATTTTTCAAAAATCAAGCACAAACATGGAAGAATGATGATACAAATAGAGGAAGGTTTATGACACAAAAAACCATGCCTATATCCAAGCACCAACAAGGGTGATGAGGGTCATCCAAGCACACATAGCACGATTACGGGGGAACACATCACAGAACACACACAAACAAAAGATCAAGAAGAGGTCTCCCCCTAACACTAATTGACCAAGAGGTCATCTGCTTCCCACTCTAAGTCATCATAGGGAGAAGGAGGATGAACCTACAATGGTTGGATGTTAAGAGGAGGAGCATCTTTCCCTCCTACAACAAGGGCTAAGGAAGAAGGCCCCTCAAGGTCCTCTTCATTGAGCTCTTATGGAGCTAGGGTCAATGACTTCACAAAGATTGCTTATAGGGCTAAGACTTCATCCACAGAGTTAAACATGCACCCCATAGGAGCGCCATGTATAACTTTAGTGAACGGGGCTGACTATGCCTGAGAGTCACCGCTAGGCTCATCGAATGACTCAGGAGCAGTGAAAAACTAAGGGGAAGTCAGAACTGGTTCCATCACCAAGACAAAACAAGTCAATATGGGGCCACCTTGCGGAGAAGGCAGGCTCCTCTTACGTCCTTTGTTGTGGGAAGGACCACACTCCAACTTTTTCTTCATTGGAGGAGATGAACTCTCCACAGACGAGGGTAGACGTGCAGAGGAGGAGGAGGAAAGAATCACAATGGATACAACCAAAGTATTAATCATATCCATGGGCTTTGGGAAAGGTTGGATATCTGAAACAAATATTAGCAAAGGAAGATCTATCGAAGGGGCGATGAATACTTGTACCCCCTTGGGGTTAGGTGCATTCATACTCGCAATGGAAGATGGAAGCGGTTTCTACAACTCTTGGAGTTGGAGGCTATAGGCTATGAAGGAACAAAGGGATCTTGCTCAACCATGGGAACATCCACTATAGTTGTTTTCGATGAAGGAACAAATTCCTAAATAGGAGCAGGAGGAATGGGTTGAGGAGGGGAAGTCGACTCAAGAGCCTCGACAGCAGGCCTCTTCCCATTCACTACTTTAGGAGTAGGAGTGGTAGGAGGCCGCAGAGGTCAAGACAAAGAGGACTCACCACAAGAGACCTTCTTCCTGTTATACCAAACAGGTCTAAGTTCCATTAGCAGAATAGGAAGTTTAAATGCAGGACGCTTAGGCTTTCACCAATTGGGCACCATAGGATTCTCTTATAGATGAGGAGAAAAATATGATGGTACCACAACAGAGTTAGGAGAAGTGTCAGACTGACTAGTGGAAGAGGAAGAAGGAGGATCATGAGACTACTTCTCTTCTCCCTTCCTTCATGCCTTAGTGGCATTGTTGTCAACTTTTAAACAAGTCCTATGTGAAATAGCATAAGATGAGGGAGAGTATCTCACTTTTGGGCTTAGGCACCCTTTCCTATAATTCTAATACGTTTGGTTTAGAAGGTCCATCCTAGGTGGGAGAGGACCAACGAGTGCAAGCCAAGAGTACTACAAGGAGTAGCTACCATGAGCAATCGGTGGTCTGTAACTAGTGTCATGGATTATGTGTACAGAACCCCAGTGGATAAATTTCAAGCATTTATGCATGACCAAGGGTACCGCGTTCATCGCCACCAACAAAGGAATACCCAATTTCACCTTAAAGAGCTTAGACCCAAGGATAATGTCAAATAGGAGTTTCATAGATTTAGGTCCAATCGAGACCAACAGGACAATAATACCCAAAACGGGCACGAAAAGCCCATCATGTGTGCAGATGGTGCTCATAGGAGCATCATACCCATATTTATGTAAGAAGTTGATCAACATACTCTCCTCAGTTATGATGCTTACTTGTGATGTCGGATCAACAAGAACACCTGATACGATGTTTCCATTGATTTGTGCAGGGATATAGAGAGGAGATGGTTCCCTATTAAAACCCATCGGCAGGTCCTGTGAAGTGAAGGTTATATCAATACCGTTATCCATAAGCTGCACATAGGAAATAGGTTGATCTAGGAAGGAGGCCATTAAACACACTAGACAATACTTTCACAGAGTCCCTAAAGGTTGAAGGATAAGATAGTGACCCAATTAAGGTTTCGTCATGCAACACCTTCGGAACCTTCCAACTACGCAAACTAGGGGTTGCAAGTCGGGTTGTAAGCTGACAACCTTACAACACTCACACCTACAACACTACTAGATTACGAGGAAAGGAACTGTCAGTATCACAAAATGGAACCAAAATGGTTTATGTCAGGTTCACTAAAAATGTAAGAGAGGGGGACCTCCACGTGCAAAGCCCTAGGTCATAGAGGGAAAAGATGTAGAAGGCTACTGTAACTTACCTCAGCTAAACTGGGTGTTAGGATATGAAGATGAGAATAATGAGGACTATAAAGTCCTACAACCACTCTACAATCCTGAGATTCAAAATGAGGCTAGGTGAGATGGTTTTGGAGCTCAACACTGTATCTTGGATAGCTCTCTATTTGAGGACGAGAGCGCATTTTTTGGAGTGCTGGCGTCTGTATGACTAGAGGACTGAAAGTACAACGTGAACTATCAGAAAACAAACTAGCAGCCTAGCTAGTGACTTCTAAAAGAGAAAAACAACACTATGAAATATGAAAAGTACAAATGAATGTGATAAAGCAAATATACCAAAGCTAGGGTGATTAAGATGATTTTGTAGAAGAGCCTATTCACCAACTAGCTCTGCAAAGCACATACACCTATGCAAAGAAAGAGGAAAATTTTGAGTGGGTGTATAGGGGCCTACCTCAGTCAAACCCCCATGTAGGTGTTTCCACCTCCACAGATAGCCAAGAAAGCGAGATAAAGAAAACAAAGTAGTAAGAGCACAAAAGCACTACAAAACAGTAAATGTGCTTACTCAACCACGTGATAGAGAAGAGGAAAGGGAGCTTATCAACTCCACCAAGAGCACTCAAGGTTGTTTGGGGGAGAAATTGAGAGTACTTGAGCCTCTGTTGAAATGGTGTTTGTCCCCAACTTGCTCTACTAAAGTGATGGAGTGATGTATTTGTTGCAATAGAGTGCAAGAATGTTGCTTGAAAGCTTGAGACTGAGTGCAAGAGTATGAAAGTGATCTTGTGAATGAAGTGGAGAAGTTGAAAATTCTTAGAGGATGTGAAGAAGATCAAATGCTTTTTCAAGGAATGAATTTGAAGAGGAGATGGAGAAAAATGACCATATTCGGGTCAATTGGCCGAAGGGGGCATTACAACTTGACTCCCAATGAGAAGTGTAATGCCTCTATAGGTTTAGCCACAATAATTTTCCAGGGATGTAAGTTTGTTGCACGAATTTCTACATGCCACGCTAGTGTCCCCAAAAAAAATGTCTCCACAAACGCTCAAAACAGGCGATGCAAGCAATGGGCTTATGTAGAATTAAGCCTTCAAACTTGATTTTCTAAAGTGGAGAAGGAGAAAAGGTGAATTTTCATAAGGGGTGAAAATTCACTCCTATACAACGTCATTTAATACCCTTTCATTGAATAAGTTAATTATTTAATGATAATCCTAATTTCCTCTATCTTGCACAATAAAAACTTTGTTTTATTTATCTTAACCATATGTGTGTAAATAAATCCTTCTTCATACATTAGTTAAGTTAGCCATCATCCTTTTGAACAAGTCTATCCTAAAGTTCACAAGTCTACCTTTAAATCTACAAGTTCATTAGCATCTTTATCCAAAACATCAAACATCAAACCTTTAGTTTAAAGTGTTGGAAATTTTTTAAAAGTTCATCATCCATATCACTCACCCCTTTCATCATCCATTCACATCATTGATCCAAAACATCTTGGAGGGTCACTTTTATCAAAATTTGAGTTGACTAGATAGTTCTAACAATAAAATCCCATCACGCCTCTTCCATGGTTGATCCATAATTTATGGTAACAACAAGATATCAACACAAGAAAAATATGAAAAAAAAAAAACATCTATCACAAGTGATCCCAACCCATAATAATTTTATCCTAGGAGCCACTTAACCCCATCACAACAACCACCAAATCCACTAGACATGGGGTATGATGTAGAAAATTTCATGAAAAACCCACCTGAGCTCATTGAAGAGGAACTCCTTGAAGCACAAAAATATCCTAAAATGCAAGATATCATCAACACTTTGATGAAGAAGAACCCCACAAAATATATGCTAGCCTTAGCAAAAGAAGGGGCTAAACTCCCTTCAACATTTGATTTGAACATAATTAGGGAGAAACCCTTACGAAATGTGGGTTCAATTCCTCAAGCTTCCATCACACATCCATCACACAACCCTTAGTACAAGGTTTGATTCAATCTATAATTCAACCAACTTCATCACTTGTACCAAGTCAACCATTGACTACTAGTCTTGCAAATCGATTAGGAACCAACCTTTGTCACACTCCCAATTTAGGAGGAAACACAATTTTTGGTACAAAAGACACCACCCTTTCACAAAACACAAATTGGACACCAAAATTTAGTGCCCAACCATATTCTTCCACCATCATTCCTGAACACCCTCTATATCCACGTGTACCACTTAGATTCCATAACACAAAAATGGTCTCGAATTTTTGTGTGCAATCATCTTCTTCCACCACCACAAGTACCCAAAGTGTTCCTAACATTACACAAAGTCATGTGAGTGAAGTACCCCAAGTGGAACAACAAGGGAAAGCAAATACCATCATCCAAGTTCAACCCTTAATGTAACAAGGTCAAAGATCAAACCACCTATTGAAACATCAAAAAAATTGGTTCCACAAGCCACTCAAGCCAACCTAAAAAACACATCAAACCCATTTATCATGAATCTCATCAATCAAGGAAACCCCTTGAACAAAAATCCTATCAACCAAGTGAACACATTATCCCTAAATCAAACACAACACTTGGGAACCATCAACATCAAAATAATCAAGGTAACCCTTCCAATCAATTCATCCAAAGCCAAATCATATCACTAATATCGCAACACCAAGTGGCACCATCTCAACCTTTGCTCCCCTAGGTAATGCAAAACCAGATGGGACCCCAAACCTACATTCCTCCACCCCAATCTCAAATTTTATAAGGAATGATAATATAAAACAACCCTCAAAATATTATCACACAACAACCATCCCAAAATCAACTCAACCCAAAAATCACTCACACCATGGTCCCTCAAATCCACCTCACATACCACAAATTCAAAACACTTCTAGCCAATACAGTATAACATTGCAAGCACAATAATATTTGCAACAACAACAAGCCCAAAATAAAAAATCCAACATCAACAAGCCCAACAACAAGCATTGCAAGCAAAAGAAGCCTATGAACAAGCATTGCAACAACAACAAGCTCAAGCTCAAGCCTTACAACAACAAAAAACTCAACAATAGGCATTTATTGCACAACAACAATAGTAAGATCAACAACAAGCCCAACAACAAGCATTTCTCACACAATAATCCCAACAACAAGCATTGCTCGCACAACAATAATAACAATAAAAACAAGGCTTGTACTACAACCCCCAACAATACACCAACACACAACAATACATCTTGAACCAAATGTACAAGGAGAATAAACACCTCCACCACTATCACCATTACATACACTATACCAAACCCCACCATGCACCCCATATAACACCCCTCCATATCAAAATCCCACCTACAACTCATCTACCATCCCACAATATAACACATATACTATTCCACCAAACCCTCAAGATGATTTATCATCACAAATTAAGGCACTCACGTAGGAAATCCAAGACATCAAAATGGAGAAAACAAAGAATCCACATGCACAATGAGACTTGCGTCCATACCCCTTTGATAGAAACATCACAATGATACCTTTCCCACCTAGATTTGAAGTCCCAAAATTTGGAAAATATAGACCTAGGACGAGGAAATCTAGTGGATCATATCAAAGAGTTTCACATAATATGTATGAAAGTTGCTTACAATGATTCCTATTGTTGTGCCTTTTCCCATGTAGTTTGGGAGGCCCAACAATATATTGGTTCTCAAATTTACCTCTAGGAATTAAAACCTTCTAAGAAATAATCTATCGGTTCATGGATCATTTCTCCTACAACCTAGACATGGACATAATCTTGGAAGAGTTGTACACCCTAAAAAAACAAGGGTTAATCCTTCACAAATTTCCTACAATGGTGAAGGCAGAGAGAGCCAGAAAAATTAAATGGCCTATTCTTGAAGAGCAACAAGTAGGAATCACCATTGCCAATGTAGACACAAATCTATCATTTCAATTAAAAATGCAATGTGTCCCATCATACACGGATCTTATCCCTAGGGTCCTTAACATCGAGAGAGCCCTTATCACACAAGAAAACAAGGACAACCACCCATGTACTAGTTCCAATGACAAACCCTAATTTTGGGCTAAGAAAAAAATGTTACTAATGATGGTGTCATTGATGCAAAAGTGGTCGTAAGTGCTCCTAGAAAAATAAACACCCAACCAATGAACACGTAACAACCATACACACAACTACCAAACAATCAGCCAACAATCATTGTTGCAACCACTCAAAGAGGACCAAAAGAACAAACAATGCTCCTAAATCAAAAATTTACTCCCTCATGGGAACCTATGGAAGATTTGTTGAATAAGTTGATACAATCTAATCTTATCACAATCCTAGATTTCAAGAATTATCAAGAGCCACAAGTCAAACCTCCTAGCAATAGAGAAGATCATTTTTGTGAATTTCATTGATACAAAGGTCATAATACACAAAACTGTTTTAGACTCAAGAATCTAATCCAAGATCTTATTCAACAAGGAGACATTGATGTTGATAAAAAATATGGGAATGAAAATATGAAAAATTGCACAAACCCTATGCCTGATCATGGAAAAAACAAAATATTTGAGAAAGGAATCAACTTCAAACAATGTAAACCATACCAAAGATACCACAGTAGGGATCATTTGTGTTTTTCATTCATTGCAACTTAAGGAATTAGACATACATCAAGATACTATATTAAAACAAAGTCCACACCAATCAATGATGTCTAGCAATATTTCATTTCATAATGGCATCAAGTGTGTATTCAAGATTGTGATATCCCTTGCTCATATGTGTCCATGATTGGGAATATTAAAGAAGTTCCAAAGGAACAAGAAATATCCCTTATTTCACCCCTTCCAACTAAAGGTGGTGAAGAGTCTTTCACTAATGATGTATCATCCATTTAAGGATCATGTCAAGAGGAGGCTCTTGAGGATAAAAAATTTACTCTAAATCATGTCAGGATCAAGAACCCCTATCCCCACAACATTGCCATGATTTGCATAATATTTATCTTCCAACCTGTACAAATGATAGTTGTCTACTCTAAGCTAAGATGAAGAACTCAATTCCCTAGAATTTTATCAATATTTGATGGATATCTTCTAGACCATTTTAAACTCCAAATATATCCCCAATATCACCCTTGAGATGTTTCTTTTTGATGGAAATATAGATTTTCTTCATCCAAAACAAAAGCAAGTAATGGTCAAGATTCTTGATTCTTACAGTGATTGTGCATCATCAACCTCTTCCAAATCAGCACCAACATATTTTAAAGTGGTATCAACAAATAAAGATTTCATAGAATTAGAGAAAAAAATTAATATTCTTGAACAATAGGAACCCATAGTGATCTCATGCTCATGACAAGTCATATTTAGTGGCCATTTATCAGAGCATATATTATGATCAAGGAAAAGGATTAGGTCTTGTTAATACCTTCAAAACGTTGTAGGCAATTTTTTTTAATACAAACATCAACATGTGGGGAACGAAGGATCCTTGTGATGAAAATGCTATCAACACTACAACTAGCAAGGAGAACATAATCTCATACACAAATTGGGACCAAAATAAAAAAGAAGGATTCATATCAAAGCAAGGAGAAGATCATCAAAGAAAATGAAGCAGTAAAGCAAAAAGGGAAAATTAAATACAAATGGATATCAAAGAATACAAAATAAAATTATCCTACTCATACTCCATCAGTCAAAGAAACTATATGGAAAAGCTAAAAAGGGAAATGTATCCATCAAAGACATCCTCAAATACAAAAGAAGGTTTCTCAAGTGATGAAAAAAGTATATCAAGTTATTGGTCCTAATTTCACAAAAAAATGTAATATCTACTTATCATTTCTCATCTTCCCAAGTTTGGAGAGTCAAAGGTTCCAAACCATAGACCAATCAATCTCATATTTCTTCATGCACGAAACAGTCCACTCCATGCATGATATCCAATTCTCGCGTTAACCGTGTGTTGCAACTACTCTTCATCATAAAGATTCCAAAGGAACTATATCATTATGGGCACACATAGACAAGGTTAACTTTGGTACCAACTGAAAAGTGGAAAATTGTTTGGTGTTCTTCTAGGGTTTTGGACCAAGAATGACAATCTTCACTCACTTTCATTCAATAAAAAACCCTTGAGATCTCAATGAAAAGAAGAAAGATATCTTGCAAGAGGGCTATCCTAGGGGATGAATAGAAACTAATAAGGGATTCACCACCAAGTAAGAACTTGGAAAGATAAATGAAATGCAAGATGCAACACTAAACCCTAATTCAATGTAATGACCTACAAAATGACCAAGAAATGTAAATGAAACAACATATTAAACTATAGAAAGGAATGTGTGCACCTAGAAATCTAGAGATGGCTAGAAGGAGGTTTGGAACATTGGAAAATCTGACTTTAATTTACTGAGTGGGACTCATTTGCCAAGATGGGGGAATCAGTTCAGATTCTGAGTTTTTGTGTAGGAATGAGAATATGCCAAATGGGTATCTAAATCTGCAAAAAATCTAAATTTTTGATAGAGACTGGGAATCATTTTCTAGAAGTGGTGAACTAGTTGAGTTAGGGTTTTCTAAAGCTTCACAGTCTGATCCTACTCTTCTTTGTCCTTCCTAATTGATTTTTGGACCCAAAAATCTGATTTGTAACATGTAGGTGTTCTCCAATGTTCTTCAAGGCTTGGTGACAAATTTGACATGCAAATCACACTCAAAGGAGAGGAAAAAATGTTGTTGGGTTAGAGGATTGGGGTTTTCCTTGGTCAAACACCATTTTGGTAATAAAACCTTGAAATAGAATGAAATAGAAATAGAGAATGATGAATGAACAAAGTGTGATGTTGCAACTCACCAAACTCTAGAAATGAGGTGTTGCAAACATGTGTAAGATGGCTCTAATGGATGTAGATCTTGACTCTTTCTTGAAGGTAATAGATCTTGAATGAAATTCTTGTTTGAATCATAAACCCCTACATCGCAATTGTTTGCTCAAAAATAAACATGATGCATGTAGACTTTGACATAATGATTGATGCTTGAATGTTGCTCTAAAAATTATTAATAATCTACCCTTGAATACTCTTAAATGCTCTTGTGAATTCCTAAATGCTCTTGTGAACTCAAACTTGCTATTAGAATGCTCATTCAACTTGCTAGGTGAAAAATGAATGAAAGAAACTTGTATTTATACTTAATTATGGAAGAATTCCTAAAATTACAACACTACAAGTCAACAAAAAATCTAGGAGAATAAAATAATGCCAAAAATTTGAATTAATTTTGATTTTGGGCCACACAGGACTCATTCGCCCAAGGTGTCGAATGAGTCCCACCAAACCTAAATTTTGGGACCATTTTTTAAAAAAGCTTAGAAAGGTGTGAAACCAGGTTCGAGACCCAAAAATCTAGTTGGGACTCATTTGTCCAAGGTGGCGAATGAGTGTTAGATCACTAAATCTAGGTCAATCAAGCCTGAAACACTTGAATTATGATTGGGTAATGGTTTGTGTCAGGATTATCCTCGAGAAGATGCAATAAATGAGGCTTGTGGATGCAAAATAGGGCTAATTAAAGCATAATAAATCCCAATTATTAATGAAAATCCTAGAAAAGTGTGAAAGTATGTTTTAACACTTTATAACACTTAAAAATAAGGGAGGATTAAGGTTAAAAAGAGGTTTAAAAGGTTTAGTTATTTAGAAAAACCTTAGACAAGTGTGAAAGTGAGTTACAACACTTCACAAGACTTTAGTAAGGTTGCATTAAATTCATTAGTTCACAAGGGCCCAAGACCTAATGCAAATTTTTCAACCACATTGTAATACTAAATCAAGGCAACATTAGGCTCAATTCAGCAAGGAGGCCCCAAACAAGTGTGAAAATGTCCCCAATGACATTTTTTGACACTACATTTAGACCCCACTTTAGTGAGAGGATGAACTTAGTTCAAAATCACACTAAAGTAGACAAACTCACTTCAAGAGGATTCCAAATGTACCGATGCTAGTAAGATGGGATGACAGTGATAATGAGGGGTGATCAAGCCCCTAGGATCAAGATCCCATGACAAACCAACATAGGCACAAAAGAACACACATGAGAATGATATAAAGAGCAACAAAAAAGCATAAGCATACACTGTCAAAGATGAAAAAGAGAAAAGGTAAAAATAAAAGAGGGTTGGATCAAGCTTCGACCATTTGTCCATCGCGATGTGGATCAGGTTGTTTTTCAAAAAAATGGAAGCTCACTCTGAGGCAACAAAACTCTTGGTTGTCTACTAGGTGAGGATCTGAAAGAGATGAGACACATACACAGACATGAAGTATGCACTCACACTCACACGTGAGTGGCTAAGGGAAATTCATGCCTTGGTTGGGCTTCCTTTCAAACCATATCAAAGTTATACCTCCTAATAACTTTAATAAGGCATCATGAAAAATTATTTGCAAGCTTCATGAGACAAGCAAAGCTTTGTATGCATGACCAAACAAGATGGCTCTACAGGAATGCAAGTTGTGTTATGCAAGGTGGCCATATAAATGCAACAATAAAGAATGTTCAAACGAGTCTTGCTTAGTTCATGAGAGGTCTTAACTGGGTGGGTGTATGGAGATGGGTAGCCAATTCATGGCCACTTAATTTTTATTTTTTTGAAAAGTCATAATGTGAGCGCGTTATAACGTGCTGACGTTATGACATGTTAAAAGAAAAAAAAAGTGAAAGTCGTTCATTCTGCATTTTGACTATTTTTGTTGTTGTGCTCATGACAAAACCCCCATTTTTCACACTCGTGTTCTAGGAGGAGGCATTGTACAAAAATATTCACCAAGGGTTACTATTTCTTCACAAGGATGGCTCCACGACGAGGAGGAGGTGTGAGAGGTAAGGATTGTTTTCTTTTTGTTTTGAATTTTTTAGTTTTAGGTTGTATTTGATATATTATTTTTTGAATTTGTAGGAGATGTAAATCAACCTACAAACCCTCAAAATTCCCAACAAGAAGATCAAACAAATCCTCAAGACCAAAATCCTCAAGAACAAAATCAACAACAACAATAACCTCCTCCACCAATCACTCAACACCCTCCTGGCACTCAAAAAAATTTGATGAGTGAAATTAAGAACAACAAAAAGAAAATAAATGATTTAATTAGTAGTTCAAGTGATCCAAATGGTTCAACTATAGAAAGAATGACCCTAGCAAATTCATTGAAAGATATGCTAAAAAATGTAGATTCAATTAGCAAACAAATAACTGGATAACAAGATAGGAGGCAGGCGGCTAGGGCTTATTATGCGGATAAACTATCATATAAAGATGTGAAGGATTTAAAAATTACAAAAGGTGATTTGTGCTCATTATTCACTAACCCACACACAAATCCAAATATTACCCTCAATGTGAAAAGGTTTCCTATTCATTGGTGCCACCACCAATAGATTAGGAACTATTTTTATGATAGGTGGTACATTGTCTTTGATTACCAACCATGCAATAATTGTGAAGTCCTGCAGTATTTCCTCAGGAAACTATATAGTGAGTTCATATTGAAAAAAATCCCAAATTATTTTGATATGAGGGAGTTCCATGGGAGAGGTGGGGGGTCGGCTAAGGATAGACCTAGTGGAAAGCCAGATCCTACACGGCAAGGGAGACGAGATCTCACTAGGACACCTTGTGAGCACGTTGTTATGCCTTATGTCACAAAGGAGAGTGCCAACATGGAGAAATTGCAGGCGATCAACACTTTGACCCAGAGTGTCATCCATCATACTAGCCCTATTCTACAACACCATCCAGGGGAGTCTTTGAGTGGTGGCCTTTGAACCCATGTGTGTCAATCTTGCGAGGTGACTTGTTCATATGACCCCACTGACACTCAGGAGGCTTCTACACATTATCCATCTGCAGCTATGGAGATGGAGAGGACAACTGACATTTTGCATGAGATGTATGACATTGATAGTTGGGAAAAATTTAGCATGTTCATTAAATTTATTTTATTAAATTTCAATTTTGAAATGCAAGATTAACTAATTTGTTTTCATGATTTTAATAAAATTGTAGGGTCACAGTTTGAGACTGGATACACTGGCCCTCCACCTACTTATTTTTGTAGTACACCTATCGGTGGGGTATGTAACTAGTAAACAATTATAAATTTATTATATGTTAATAACATTGTTTAATGAATGGTATTTTAATATGTTATTTTGGATGTTGAATAGGCTAATAGTGCAGGTTTCCATGGAACACCTCCCAGTACCAGTGGATTTACTCAAACCTAAATGCAGGTAACAGAATAAAGAGTTTAACTAATGAATTGTACTTAATAGATTTGTGTAGTTTATAATCATATAATTGATTATGTTGCATTTCACATCATTCAAACTCAAAGCATTACTTCATATTCCATAACTAATAATTAGATGTTGATAGATGACAAAATTTCAACTACAATATAGTTGTTTAGAAATTCAACATAAGCAATCATGCAATTACTTCACCATGAAACCACATTTCTTCAAGGAATTTCTTCAAACAACTCACCACCTTTTCTATGATACCACATTTTCCATACATTCTTACCAAAGCATTTTATCAAACTACTCACTTCCTTGCAGCTATGGCTAAAAGCCTAAAATAGGTGCTTTCCAACAAACTATGGATGCTTGGAAAAATATCTATCAAAGCATGATAGTAAGCAATAATACCATAGAGAAGGCAATGAACTTTTTGAAAAAATGCCTACAAGAAATGCGGTCTTATGGTGATGGAATTCCATTATGTGCATTTGTTTGTAATGGCATTCCATCACTACAAGACCCCATTTCTTTGAGGCATTTTTTCAAATAGTTCACTGCCTTCTTTATGCCACCACATTTATCCTACATGTCTATGAAATCATTTCATAAAACAGTTCACTGGCTTGTTGCTATGGGTAAAATCCTAAAAACACATCCTTTTGAACAAGATACGGATAGGGAAAATAGTAAGCATGAGAATCAGAAATATATAGTTTAATAAGTACTCCAAATTTTGTTCATTATCTCATACATTATAAGTCATGATGTGGATCGGTATTGTAGTTTTTGTGATTGAATAATTTTTTGTTTTATTTTCAGTTTTTGCAAGCCGAAACACCTCTAAATGTGACAAGGGAAATGGATATCAGTGTTTCATCTTCTATACAATCCTCGATGGCTCTAATAGGGGAGGTATGATGCAAATTAGTAAATTTCAATCTACATTCGTTGTTATAGATGTTAGTTAGTGAAAAATAAAACCATTATTGATTCGTAGTTTAATTTCTATTTGGATGGTTTATATAGGGCTTGAGCACACCTGAACATGGGCATGTGAATATTTCCCTTGTGGAGAGAGATCATGAGATGGTGGTAAGTGATTACTTTGTTAAATATATCATTTTTTATAATGTAATTTCTATATATTAATGTCTTTACTTCTTATTGTAACAATTAAAACTTCACCATGAACAAAACAATAGGAGGAGGAGCAGTAGCATTCCTCAAGCGCAACAAAAATGAGTGACAGACCAATCACCATCCAATTGACAAGAAAAGGGAAAGAATTTATTTCCAGAGCATGGAGAGCAATGACTTTTGATTCCAGAGCTCTTTGTTGTATGCCTACATGGCAGTTTTGTACATATTTTGTATTGGATATATTTGACATTGTATTCCTATATGGCATTCTTGTAAGCCTATATGGATATTTTGTACCTATATTTCATACTTGGGTGATCCCACAATAGTGGTTTACAATTTTTGGCCAAACTTGACACTGAAATATTTTTTTTTAACTAAATCTTCACTTTTAAGCACCTATAGCAGCTAAACCATGAGGAATTTGAAGATAATACAAAGTAGAGTTTCGTGAGATTTTTTCTATAGATTATAAATATATTTTTCTCAAAAATTTTGGAATCAAATTACACTTCTTTTTCCACCTCCCTCAAAAACTAGTTTTTTTCAGAAAACAACATTTTTAAAAAGTGACGCTCACCGTATAAAGCATAAATATTTTTCCATGAAGGATATAATTCTAATTCTTTGGAATTTATATTTGTAACTCCGATATCTAGTGCTTCCACTTGGTTAGATAGTTTTTTATTGAATATTTTTTCTTTAATCAAGTTTTGAAGTCAAACTAATTACAATTTAGACATAGCACGACTATATAATGCATAAATTTTTTGTATGTATCAAAATTCAATTTTTATTTTTTGTTAGATCAAGGACTTCAATATCTAGTGCACTCATATTTTTCAAATTTTTTGATAATTTGCTATTTTTCACATATGTAGAATAGAGAGCTTGATTTTGGTGAAAACCTATATTCACAAGAAATTAAAAAAAATATAATAATCAAATTAAATTAAAATTATACTTTTTTGCAAGCTTATAATAAGAAATACATACTTAAAAAAAAGAAAAATTCAAATGAATTCATTTAATCCCCCAAAAGGTAAATCAAAAGTAGTTTTTTATCAACATTTTGATAAGTGTAAAGGAGACTCTGTTATAGGTATGGTTTAAAACTAGTGGGGTTCTATCCAAGGGGGCTTGGTCTAAGGTGGTTTGATCAAACCCTCTTCAATTGGAATCCTTTAAATGGAACATTTGAAGGCTTAAATTGTTATATTTTCTAAAAATTTGTGATTTCAGCAAAAATCAGGATCTCCTAGAAATTGTAAACCACTATTGTGGTAGCACCTACTTATATCGACATATATTGATGTATGTCTACATGGATATTTGGTTAATACAAATAAAACAACTGAAAATAAAACAACAAATTATTCAAGATATCTTAGAAGAGGGATATCTTGAAAGATATCTTGCAAGAAGGGCTTTCCTAAGGGCTGAATAGAAACTAATAAGGGGTTCACCACCAAGTAAGAACCTGGAAAGATAAATGAAATGAAAGATGCAACACTAAACCCTAATTCAATGCAATGACCTACAAAATGACCTAGAAATGTAAATGAAACAACATATTAAACTATAGAAAGGAATATGTGCACCTAGAAATCTAGAGATTGCTAGAAGGAGGTTTGGAACATTGGAAATGTTGACTTTAATTTGCTGAGTGGGACTCATTCGCCAAGCCAGGTGAATCAATCCAGATTTTGGGTTTGTGTGCAGGAACTAGAATTTGCCAAATGGGTATTTGAATTTGCAAAAAACCTAAATTTTTGACAAAAATTGGGACTCATTTGCCAGAAGTAGTGAACCAGTCAAGTTAGGGTTTTCTAAAGCTTCACAGTCCAATCCTACTCTTCTTTGTCCTTCCTAATTGATTTTTGGACCCAACACCTTGATTTGTAACATGTAGGTGTTCCCCAATGTTCTCCAAGGCTTGGTGATAACTTTGACTTGCAAATCACACTCAAAGGAGAGGAAAAAATGTTGTTGGGTTAGAGGTTTGGGGTTTGTCTTGGTCAAACCATGTTTTGGTAATCAAACCTTGAAATAGAATGAAATAGAAATAAAGAATGATGAATGAACGAAGTGTGATGTTGAAACTCACCAAACCCTAGCAATGAGGTGTTGCAAACATGTGTGAGATGGATCCAATGGATGTAGATCTTGACTCTTGCTTGAAGGTGATAGATCTTGAATGAAATGCTTGCTTGAATCATAAACCCCTACATCACAGTTGTTTGCTTGAAAACAAACATGATGAATGAAGACTTTGACATGATGATTGTGGCTTGAATGTTGCTCTAAAAATGCTTAATAATCTACCCTTGAATACTATTGAATGCTCTTGTGAACTCAAACTTGCTATTAGAATGCTCATTCAACTTGCTAGGTGAAAAATGAATGAAAGAAACTTGTATTTATACTTAATTATGGAAGAATTCCTAAAATTACAACTTGGTTGGGCTTCCTTTCAAACCATATCAAATTTATACCTCCTAATAACTTTAATAAGGCATCATGAAAAATTATTTGCAAGCTTCTTTGTATGCTTTGAGCTCATGAACAAACAAGATGGCTCTACATGAATGCAAGTTGTGTTATGCAAGGTGAACATATAAATGCAACAATAAGGAATGTTCAAAGGAGTTTTGCTTAGTTCATGAGAGGTTTTAACTGGGCGGGTGCATGGAGATGGGTAGCCAATTTGTGGCCACTTTCAAAAAAGAGTTTTGAAAATTCATAACGTGAGCATTATAACATGCTTGCACTATGACATGTTAGAAGGAAAAAAAAAGTGAAAGTCATTCATTTTTCATTTCGATTGTTTTTTTTTATGCTCGCGGCCAAAACCCGCATTTTTCGCGCTCGCATTATAGGAGGAGGAATTGTGCAAAAATATTCACCAAGGGTTGCTATTTCTTCACATGGATGGTACCACGATGAGGAGGAGGTGTGAGAGGTAAGGATTGTTTTCTTTTTGTTTTGAATTTTTTAGTTTTAGGTTGAATTTGTTAGTTTTAGGCTGTATTTGATATATATTTTTTTGAATTTTTAGGAGATGTAAATCAACCTACAAACCCTCAAAATCCTCAACAAGAAGATAAACCAAATCCTCAAGAAAAAAATCAACAACAACAACAACAACCTCCTCCACCAATCCCTCAACACCCTCTTGGCACTCAACAAAATTTGATGAGTGAAATTGAGAACAACAAAAAGAAAATCAACTTGGATTTAATTAGTAGTTTGAGTGATCCAAATGGTTCAACTATAGAAAGAATGACCCTAGCAAGTTCATTGAAATATATGTTAAAAAATGTAGATTCAATTAGAAAACAAATAACCAGATGGAAGGATAGGAGGTAGGAAGCTATGGCTTATTATGCAGATAAACTATCATATAAATATGTGAAGGATTTAAAAATTACAAAAGGTGATTTGTGCTCATTATTCACCGACTCATGCACAAATCAAAATCTTACCCTCAATACGAAGAGGTTTCCTACTCATTGATGCCACCACCAATAGATTAGGAATTATTTTTATGATAGGTGGTACATGGTCTTTGATTACCCACCATGCAACAATTGTGAAGTCTTGTAGTATTTCCTCAAGAAACTATACAGTGAGTTCGTATTGAAAAAAATCCCAAATTATTTTGATATGAGGGAGTTCTAGGGGAGAGGTGGGGGGTCGGCTCAGGATAGACCTGGTGCATGGCCAGATCCTACGAGGCAAGGGAGACGACCTCTCGCTAGGCCACCTCGTGAGCACGTTGTTATGCCTTTTGTCACAAAGGAGAGTGTCGACGTAGAGACATTGTAGACAATCAACACTTTGAACCAAAGTGTCATCCATCATACTAGCCCTATTCTATAGTGCCATCTAGGGGATTCTTCAAGTGGTGGCCTTCAAACCCATGTGTGTCAATCTTGTGGGCCAACTTGTTCATATGACCCCACCGACACTCAGGAGGCTTCTACATAGGATCCATCTGCAACTATGGAGATGGAGAGGGCAACTAACATTTTTCATGAGGCGTATGAAATTGATACATCATCGCTCCACCTACTTAGTTTTGCAGTACACGTATCAGTGGGGTATGTAACTAGTAAACAATTATAAATTTATTACATGTTAATAGCATTGTTTAATGAATGGTATTTTACTATGTGATTTTGGATGTTGAACAGGCTAATATTGGAGGTTTCCAAGGAACACCTCCCAATGCTAGTGGATTTACTCAAACCTAAACATAGGTAATAGAATAAAGAGTTTAACTAATGAATTGTACTTAATAGATTTGTGTATTTTATATTCATATCATTGATTACGTTGCATTGCACATCATTCAAACTCAAAGCATTACTTCACATTCCATAACTAATAATTAGATGTTGATAGATGACAAAATTTCAACTACAATATAGTTGTTTAGAAAGTCAACATAAGCAGTGATGCAATTACTTCACCATGAGACCACATTTCTTCGAGGAATTTCTTCAAACAACTCACCACCTTTTCTATGATACCACATTTTCCATATATGTGTACCAAAGCATTTTATCAAACTACTTACTTCCTTGCAGCTATGGCTAAAAGCCTAAAATAGGTGTTTTCCAACAAACTATGGATGCTTGGAAAAATATATATCAAAGCATAAGAGTAAGCAATAATACCATAGAGAAGGCAATGAACTTTTTGAAAACATGCCTAAAAGAAATGTGGTCTTATGGTGATGGAATTTCATGACATGCATTTGTTTGTAATGGCATTCCATCACCACAAGACCCCATTTCTTTGAGGCATTTTTTCAAATAGTTCACTGCCTTCTCTATGCCACCACAGTTATTGTACATGAGTATGAAAGCATTTGATCAAATGGTTCATTGGCTTGTTGCTATGGGTTAAATCTTAAAAACATGTCCTTTCAAACAAGATATGGATAGGGAAAATAGTAAGAATGAGAATCATAAAGATATAGTTTAATAAGTACTCCAAATTTTGTTTATTATCTCATACATTATAAGTCATGACGTGGATCAGTATTGTAGTTTTTGTGATTGAATAATTTGTTATTTTATTTTTAGTTGTTCCAAGTTGAAACACCTCTGAATGTGAAGAGGGAAATGGAGATTGGTGTTTCATCTTCTATACTATCCTCGATGGCTCTGACAAGGGAGGTATGAGGCAAATTAGTAAATTTCAGTTTACATTCATTGTTATATATGTTAGTTAATGAAAAATCAAACCATTATTGATTCGTAGTTTAATTTCTATTTGGATGGTTTATATAGGGCTTGAGCACACCTAAGCATGGGAGTGTGAATATTTCCCTCATGGAGAGAGATCATGAGATGGTGGTAAGTGATTAT